>JANQBM010017770.1:0-11842 GCA_025594535.1 Erythroxylum domingense | reverse complement strand
GAAATTTGGGATAAAGGAAATAACCCTTCAAGGTAAGGTGATCAAGTTACATGTTCTCCGATTCAAGAGTTGGACTCTGGTACGGGATCCAACAGTTGGGATCCGGTCTCCGGGTCGGGGCCTAACAATGTTATTTATTATTTGTTGTAGTTGTTTGGAAGTAGTATTAATTAATTTGCTACGATTTATTGTATTTAGTCGACAATCAATAGATGTAGCGACTAATACATGGTTCGTCACTAAAGCCCGCCAGTTCATAAATAATTTTTAATATATCTATTTTCCTATTCCAAATAAAACATAATTTAAAATATAAATTAAAATATTCATTTAACTTCTATTGGGAAATTAATTTGTTAACCGTTAAAATAATTAAACTTGGCTTACAATTTTCACAAAATTATGCATTCTCATTATTATAATTTTCAAAAACATATTTTAAAAAATAAACATTTTACTTTTTTTAATTTAAAAAATAAATAATAATAATGTTAAAAGACATTGTAATATAATTATAAAACTATTTCTAACTATTATTCTTATTATTATTAATCTAAAATTTTTAATTTATTATATTTATATTATTACTTATTAAAGCCCAATACATTTTGCGATGCTATCTTGTTTTTGTAGCAAAAGTATAACATTTTGTGACGAAATACAGAGTCGTCGTGTTTTTCCAAATGTATTGGCGACGTTTTCCAAATAAGGTCACTAAATATGGGCAATGCACTATAAAATGTGATGTTGTCGCAAAATGTTTCAACGGTAAATTTTTTTTTAAGTGGGACGGCGCCGTTTGTTTTAGCACAAACGATGTCGTCCCATCTTATACAAAATCATAGCCGCGTCTTTCCCCTTCCCTCTCCTTTGTTACACTTCTACATTTTCTCTCATATGAAAATGATTTTCTCCATCTTTCTTCAATCATTCTTCTCCTGTTCTTGTCGATTTTGTCTTCTTAGCTTCCACCTAACTATCTTCTTGTGGCTTTGAGCTCAAGCATGTAAGTTTTTCAACATTTTTTCTGGGTTTGTTTTTTAATGTCTTGTATATACTGAATCGAAAATTGTTGTGATTGAATAGATTTCTTGAGTTGTTTGCATTGATTGAACCTTTATATCCTTGGGTTTCTGTGTAATTGTGTTAGTGATGGTGAGGGAAGGGAGCAGAAGTTATGAATGGTTGGTTAAACGTGTGTTGTATGTTAATGCTTGGAAGTTGTTCGATGAAAGTCCTTTCACATTACATAACAAAAGTGAAGTGTATTAAATTGATTGGTGATTTGTCATTGATTAATGGGAATGCAAAGAGTACAAGTGCTTCACTCTCATTAGTGCTCCAAAGTCTAATAGGAGTGTTTGATGTTGCTGCATGCTTAAGCTATAGAAGTGATGACAAAACTATAGGGTCATGTGTAAATTCCTCACAAAACACCCCTAATACCAAAAGGAGGAAGCTGAACAGACTATGCGAAACGTAGCTATAAAAGCAATCCCCGATTGGCATTTTTTCCTTTTTTTTTTCACACACAAGAAACTATTTGGTTTTGTTAAATAGGAGCTTCGGTGTGCTTTAAGTTGTATGGTAGTTGAGTGAAATTCCCCAAAAGACCAACAAAAGAAAGACCATGATAGTTGGAAAGGGAATCAAAGAGAGGCCAAAATTTGGAAATTGGAAAAAGAGTCCTAATAAGTTGGGTCATGGCTAGAGGATGGAGACAAATGGATTCAATTGTGTTTCATACATAGGGCATGAAACATGAAAGGTGTGGCAAGGCATAGCTGTTAAATGTTAGACTTCTTAATAGCTACAAATATTATAGGTGTAAAGAAAAAGGAAAGAGAGGTACTTTTGTTGTGAGGATTCAGAATTGAGTTGCAGTTTGTTGTAGGGTTTCAATTTTTTATTCTGTTTTTGAAAAAAGAAATGAGTACAAATATATTTTTAATTAGTACTTATTTTTTAAGGGTAAGAACTGAAATAAATTTAATAGCCATCACCGAACTCGAGACTTAGGAGACCTACAACCTGCCTCCACCCCCACCCCCACTCTTTTGGTCGATTTCACTGGGACTCAAGTGTGGGCATAAAATAATGTTAAACTCAGAGCATCTAATTAGGAACCTAATACAAATGATGATTGTGCCCTAGCTTTCGGTTAAAAATCATTGGCTTTTAGGGTTTAAATGTCGTTTACACTAAGGAACAGATCCTTTTGGAACACATAATTTCACGTGCTTACTCTGGGGTCTTAACTCTTAATGCATACACCAGAATAAATGGAAAATATTTCAACATCGATGTGTTAAAGGAATTTGTGATTGAAGTTTTGATAAATTTTTAATATTTTTAATCTTCAATGAATAAACCATCAAGATTATAACGATAAATTACAATTTATATTGGTATAAATAAGTCTTTACTAAAAGTTATTAACTCTTGAAATTATTATTAGGTATTGTTTATTTTTTTATTTTTGTTCTTCTATTAAGTAATAAGTTTTTGTTATTTCACATATCACATATTGTACCCTGCCCCTTCTTTCTCAAAATGTCGTATACAA
Source organism: Erythroxylum domingense (assembly GCA_025594535.1). Taxonomy (NCBI): domain Eukaryota; kingdom Viridiplantae; phylum Streptophyta; class Magnoliopsida; order Malpighiales; family Erythroxylaceae; genus Erythroxylum; species Erythroxylum domingense. Next base: position 9,276 of record JANQBM010017770.1, on the reverse strand, counting down.
TTAGCATTTGGTAAATCCTCTCTAAAATATTCTAAAATTTGAATCCACTATTGGTCTCTCACGATATGTCAAAGTCCTATAAATCATTCTAGCCATTTGCTCATAAAAAATATTTAACTCCATCAAGACAATATGTCGAATTATTCCTTAGATTCCAATAGAGAATATCTAAATGAGAAACAAATCTAGAAGTTTTACTAACTACACCTATCTTCAACTCATTAGGAGAAATATACACACTTTCAAATAGAGGCAGCTTATCTCATATTCTAGTTTTCTTTGAAAAGCTTCTTTTACTCTTTGATTAGTAATTAGAAAAAGGTAAAAAGTAAAAGGGATATTGGTGATATTTAGAATTGCTCTAAAACTTAACTATGGCATTCTCTCCTATGTAGAACTTGTGACTTGTCTTTCTGTTTCTTTGTTCTATTATGATTCTTTCGTGTGTTTGTTCTATTATGATTCTTCTGTGTCTTTGTTCTATGTTCACCAACTCCATGGCCATACTATTTTGCATATTCTGTGTTCCTCTTTTTGCTTAGAGACAACATAAACAACTCAAGTCAACTGTATACAATTAGACATCTTCAGGTATGCGAATTACTAGTAACCTTTTTTGTTTTATATATCATTGTCATTTCAATTTGTTGTACATTGAATGAATAATTGGTGCGTATAAAATGATACAATGTTGTTGATTGCATCTAATATTAAACATAGGTTTTTTTAACGTAAAATAAAACAAAAAATGCATGTAATAACTGTGTTATCTTCTTGTATTGTATAACTAAATGAATAAGAGTTGGATGTCTCATCGAAAATGGTCAATTGAATACGTATAAGGAGTTAAGAGTTTCATGCAATTTGTAAAAGATCAAATTAGTGATGAATGTAGTATTCGTTGTCCATGCATTGATTGCTTAAATGTGGACTTCCAAATTCAAGATGTTGTATATAATCACTTGCTCATCCCAGGCATAGACAAATTCTATAGTCCATGGCTTTATCATGGTGAATGTAAGAAAGCAAGTTGTAGTAGAATTGTCGGTAGATCTTATGATGAGAGTTTCAATAATGATGTTGATGATTGTGATGTGAATGATGATGGTGATGATGGGATTAATGAGATGTTATACGATGGTCAGAATTATATGGAGACTATGAATGAAACAGGAATGCCTAACATATTTGGTAGTATGAGAAAAGATAATTTTTGGAAGTTATTTAAAGTTGCTCGAGAACAATTATAATTGGGGTGTTCTAATTTTTTTCAATTGTCATTTATTGTGAAATTGCTACATTTGAAGGTTTATAATAAATGGAGTAACAAGTCGTTTTACATATTAATTGACTTACTAAACGATGCATTACCTATGGGACATAAGTTACCGAAATCTTACTATGATGTGAAGAAATTGTTAAAGGAGATTGGGATATATTTCAATTCATGCTTGTAAGTATGACTGTGTTCTTTATTGGAAGGAAAATAAAGAACTTCAGGAGTGTCCTATTTATGGGACATCTAGGTGGTGGGTGGATGATGGAAGAGGGAAAAAGATACTGATAAAATCCTTCGATACTTTCCTATTAAACTATGATTACAAAGGCTGTTTATGTCAACAAAAACAGCTATAGATATGAGGTGGCATAAAGAGAAATGCATTGAAGATAACATAGTATGTCACCCAGCTGACTTAATGGCATGGAAAGAGCTTGATAGAAAGTTCCCATGGTTTGGACAAGATTGTTGTAATGTTAAACTTGGATTGGCATCTGATGGATTTAATCCTTTCAGTAATACGAGTAATTCATTTAACATGTGGCCGATGATTCTAGTCCCATATAATTTACCTCTATGATGTATGAAGGAGCCTTTTATGTTTTTGTCTTTGCTAATTCCAGGACCTACTGCTCTTGGTAAGGACATCGATGTTTACTTGCAACCATTAATTGATGACTTAAACGATCTATGGCAATATGGATTACAAAATTTTGATGTTATTGAAGGCAACACATTTACAATGCATTCTACTGTATTGTGGATTATCAATGATTTCCCAGCATATGGGAATTTGTCAGGGTGGAGCACTAAAGGTTATAAGGCTTATCCTATCTGTAATCATTAAACATATTCAACAAGGATACAAAGTAAAATCTATGATATAAGTCATCGTCGTTATTTAGAACATGAACATAGATGGCGAAGAAGTAAACAGTATAATGGCACAGTTGAGTTAGGTGTAGCCCCGATGCAGTTGTCGAGTGATAACATTATTTACCAGCTGTCACATTTAGGTGACATTAAACCTAGCAAACACCTAAGTAATAAAAAGCATAAGAGAAATGATATTAAAATGAATTGGACTAAAAAAAGCATATTTTTCAGCTTTCCATATTAGAAGGAATTATTATTGAGGCGTAATCTTGATGTCATGCATATTGAAAAAAAAATTTGTGAGGCCATTTTAGGGATTTTTATGGGAATTGATAGAAAATCCAAAGACACTATTAAGGCTAAGCTAGACTTGGAAGACATGAATATTAGAAAAGATTTGCATTTAAAAAGAAGAAATGATAGATCATACTTTATTCCCCCTACTTGTTACAACATGTCAAAAAGTGAGAAACAAGCATTTTGTTAGTTCCTCCAATCAGTCAAATTTTTAGATGGGTATGCATCTAATATAGGCCGTTGTGTGAATGTTAAAGAGGGAAAAGTATCAGGGTTGAAAAGTCATGATTGTCATGTACTTTTACAACAACTACTTCCTGTTGGAATACGTAGGTGTTTGTCGAAGGATATGTTCATTACTTTGGGTGAAGTGGGAGAGTTTTTTACGCAATTATGTTGCAAGACACTTAAAGTTAAAGAGCTTGATAAATTGGAGAAGACATAGCATTGATTCTACGTAAGCTTGAACTATTATTCCCCCATCGTTTTTTTATGTTATGGTTCATTTAGCAATTCACTTGCCATATGAAGAAAAACTTAGTGGACCGGTTCAATTTCGATGGATGTTTCCGATTGAAAGGTAATTCATATAAAATTCAACAAGTTTTTCTATGTTATTTATTTGTAACAATTCCTAAGTTTTTAACTATTTCTGTTCAGGTTTTTATGCTTTCTTAAGCATTATGTACATAATAGAGTCCTCTGGTGTAGAGACTTATATAGAAAATGAATGTTGGACTTTTTATTCATGTACTTAACTGATATGGAGATGAGATTTAATAGACCAAAACTTAACTTTAATTTTAATATCAATAGTAAGTTGTTTACTTTCTCTCAAAAAGTTAGGCCACTCGGTGCGGGTAAATATATGGAGTTAAGTAAAGACAAATTTGAAATTGCCCATTGATATATTTTGAACAATTGCAAGAACGTCAATATATATATGGAGTACGTATATTCCTTTTAATTCAAACAATCATATTACAATTTCCTTCATTAACTCTCAGATTTTACTGTTTTTTTTCAATAGAGAGCATAAAGACACAATTCGCAGTAAAGAGATCGTTAATGTTGAAGAAAGACGTAGGTAGAAGTTTGTATCATGGTTTAGAAATTGATTAAGTTGTGTTATTGATTACACATTATGAAAATATGAGAATATGATGAGATCCTCATATTTATTTTCAATTTGTTGTACATATGATACGGTTATATAACCGTAACGTGCAAGAAGCGACAACATGATTATATAGTTTGGCATATGGGCCTCATATTTGTGGGAAGAAATACTCATGTTGCTTTTTTAAGGAAAGCTTCTTTCGTTTGTGTTGATTAAATAAAAATATATGTTTTTAAAGGGAATCAAGCTAGTCAAAGTCAAGAGCAAAGGGAAGAGCAAGTTTGATCTTAGAAGTATCAAGTAAAATAGGTGGGTAATATGTTTATAGTTTTGTGATGATGAGCAAAAATATTTGTGTGTACGAATGCTATTAATGTTTGTCATGAATTATTATGAATGTGGGAAAAACATTCTCTAATTTTATATCTTGTTTGTTTATATAATTGTGTTGCTTTATGCTAAGGAAAAACAAAAACTTAAGAAGCATGAAAAATATGGTTATGATATGTATACATCTGAAACCTGTTATGTGGATAAGAGGGATATTGTTTCGTTCGTCACGTGCACGTCGACTTAAAGCCTTCTCCTGGCTGCCCTCTTGTGGCATATGAGCTTCAAAAAATGGACTCATTTCGCTTATGGTGTAAACTTTGGTTTCGCATTTTGTTCTATGGGATTCTCTCAAGCCATTTTGTTTGTGCATTGCATCCTGAATTGTTGGATATGGAAGATATTTGAATGATATTTTGAGATGATTGAATGAAAAATATGAGCTGAATTGTGTGGTAATATGTTTCAAATATATATAAGAGTTTTAAATTTTGAATGTGATCTACTAAGTTTATATATATATACTTGAATGTATATGGTTCGTTATCGCTGGCTATAAATGTATTAGCCATTGAGCTTCCTAACTTACCCCACTATTTTTCCACTCCTTAGGTGAAGAAAAAGCAGATCAGCAATAAAATTTACAAAAACTTCGATAGACTCCAAGGATCTTTAACATTTGTAACTTAACTAATTAATTCGATCATTTTTGGTACTTTAGAAACATATTAAGCATAAACATTCATGATTGTATTTTGTATTGTGCCACTGTTGTGGTTTGGATATGAAATTTGAAGTTGTGCTAAGACTCTATTTCATTGAAAGTTTATTGTAAAGGTTGCAAAAATTCTCTTATGTTTATGTGTAGAATTTTCTTTTCTTGTTGCATTGACATTGTGGCTGGGAATAAGTTTTCTGTTTGCGTGACGAGTCTTGGATGGAATTTCTGAAGTAAAATTGTTTAGATTGGAAGTTGTATGTATGGAATTGAATGTTGGATTTGGGTCTTGTGGTTACAGTTACTGGTTTTTGCATATATATATATAAATCTTGATAGCTGATGAATGAAAACAGTGAATAAAGGTTAAAATGCAGTCTGAAATTTTAAGGGCATAAACTCCACAGATCTAGGCAAAATTAGACAAAAGTGTTTGCATGAAAGTTGTAAATCTTTTTCTTAGATTTCTAATGCATAAAGTGTGAAATTTTTAGATTTCTGGGTTGCAAGTTATGATGGTTTGAAGGGAGGGAGTGCGACTGGAAAGTTGCGACTCTCTTCTTCATTTTCTTCTCCCTCACGCCCATGCATGTTTCACTCACGTCTGTGACTCTTTTAACTCCTTTCACGCCTGTTCATGTTTCCCTCACCCCCATGACACCTCCCATTATCACAGTTGTGACCATTTGATGTCATAACCATGACATCCCTCTCCATTTGTCATGGTTGTGACAATTTCATGTCACAACTGTGACATCCCTCATCCTATTGTCATGGCTGTGACATTATTGTGTCATGGCCGTGACACTTCTATGGAAAATTCATGTTGTAACATTTTTATGTCATGGATATGACAATTACAAATGTTGGACAAAAATATTTTAATGGTTAAGTTCTAAGTGATTATATGTGTTATCCGACCCCCATTTTAATTTTTTCTCATGTCTAAAATTATTTTGTGACCTTTTATTATTAATTGTGAATTACAAAAAGTCCCAGCATGCATTGCCTTTAACTAAATTATGTTCTAAAATTTATTTAATTATTATTTCATTAAATCCCAATTGTGGCGCGTAGTTGTCATGAAGTTCAAATTGAGAGCTGGGCCTAATAGGATGAACAAGAGCTTAGTGTTAGATGAATTGTCACCTACTACCTACAACTAAGCCCTCCTTCTAGGTGTAGCCCAAGTTTCCTTAGTGATTAGGGAGGAACAATATAAGAGGGGCCCAATAAAAGGATCCCAATGCGTTGGGGAATCTAAGTCAAGAATGAAGATGGCAAACATAGGGCCAATAACATTATTTATTGAGAAGTTTCTTTTAGAGAATGTGTGTGCAAGTAGTGTGATGGAGTGGGAAAGAGGAGGGGAAGCTTTATTAGTTCCTTGCTTAGTAGAAGTAAGAGGAAGGCAATAAGTCAAAGGTTGAAATTATCATTCCAAGGAATTTACCCATTTGAGGTTTATAGAATCAAAAGAAATCTAATGGAAAAAGGAAAGAATCAGTAGGTTAGAGAGCAAAGTCAAAATAATCATTTAAAAAATGATAGACAAATAGGGTAGGAATAATAGAGTTAGGATAATAAAGTCTAAAGTGCCCTTAGTTTGAATCAAGAGCAACTCACCCTAGGAGCAGTAGGAGAAGGAAGAAGGGGAAACTAAGAACATTAGAATGAGACAGTGAACGAGGAAAGATGAGAATAGGTCAGAGAGAAGTAAGTTGGAAGTCTAAAGCATCAACGAATAAAGTCGACATTAGAGCCATTATCATGAATTAGGGTAGTTAAAAAAAAGGAGAGCTTTATCACTCTAGTCCCCATTCCACCTAATGAATTAAAAATCTTAAATTTCCATAAACTAGAAGTTCACTAACATGGATATGTTTATGATAGCATGGAATTGGTTTCATATATATAAATTCATCATCTAATGTTTTGGTAATTTATAAGGGAAAATAATTTATATGAAGAGCCTTTGCCTAAACTATCTAATTACCTTTTAGAATCCAATTCTAAGGATAAAAACATTGATTCTTATGTATAATTCTCTAGGTTCTAAGTAAAAGTAAATTTAATGTATTCATGTATGATTTATATTCTAAACCTAGAGGGCCTATCACAAAAGGTAAAAATAGGTATAATCTTCATACAAAGTCATAAAAAGGATCGTGCTCATTTTCCTCATTTATATAGGCTTCTATATCATTAAAATGACATGAAACAAGCTCACAATCATCATAAGCTACTATATAAGCACTTGGTTATACTAAAACTTTTAATACTTTATCATCACATAAGAATACCATTCAATCCCTCCTATATCCATATTAGACTTATTAATTACCATTACATTTAAAGTAGATCTAGAAATAAATTTATATCAATTTCTAGATAGTACACTCACATGATTTGTATAATTCAAAATCATCTTATTTGAGATGTCAATTTTGTTTAATTATATATATAATTGCTTTACAAAATAATGTTTATTATGTAAATGTAAAAGGATATTAAATGAAAAATGTTTAAGGACTAACCCTTAAAGTCCTAAGTTTTTTTGGTTATCTATAATACATTTATTTATATGCCTTATAAGTAAATATTAAGTGGTGTTAAATGAATACTAGCAATTGGTATCACTTTATGATATTAAATAAGAAAAAATGGTATCTTAAACAATTTTTGTCAAAAGGAAAATCCCCAAGAGCCATCACATTATCTAAGGAAGGTAATTGGTATAAAATAAACCAATTATTGAACCAATTGAGGAAGAAAAAGAGATAATCATTAATGGTTCATCAAAGGAGGTATATAATTTTTTTCATATTGATACATTTTGAGTATATTGACTTGAAAATATAATTAGGGGGAGAAAACATTACTAAATGTACCTAAACAAAAAAAGAAAGATTAGTCTTTGAAACTAGCACAAAAGTATCATAAGAATTTTTCTAGTTTTATTAATGTCTTTATGAGAATTTACACATACAATATATGTTTTTAAAAGAGGGAGAGGGAAGTTATTTTTTCTTTTAATTCCTCTAACTTTGTATTCCATATAACCTTTCTCAATGTAGACGAAATAGGGGATATAAAGGTGAAATTGAAATTTTATCATTTATGATGCATGAACCATAAATTATATTGTTGTTTTAACATTGGATCCCACTTAATATCCTTTATTTTTTACAATATTACCAAATATTTTGTCATTATTAGAAAGGGAATGTTATTAGACATAGTGAATTCTTAACCTATATTTTTATGATTAGAAAACATATTGCTATTAATGGATTGACTTTTCATGATAATGGTATCTATATTATAATGAAATTAAGTAATATTTGAAAGGCCAAGTTCAATGGATAGATAAAGTGAGAAAAGAAGCCAAATGAATCAAATTAGCAATAGAAGGATGAAAAAAATGAAAAAAAATGGAGCATATATGCACTTTTAAAGAGCTTCAAAGAAATTCAAGTGAAACTTGGAATAAGAAGGAATCAAGAACCTCATAATTCAAAAAGTCATTGTAATCCATCTTATAACCTTGTCTTGTTTATTTGAATCATTTAGGGGCTTAATCATTGGATGAAAATTTATATTTATAATGAATAAATCCTTTTATAATCAAGAGGAAAACTTTTTATACTTGATATAGTCTAATCTCTACCCTATAGATCCCACAAGCAAGTGCATCTATCGAACTATAGTATAATGTTAATGAATATCGAGTGTTAATCCAACAAGAACTATAAGTACTAGTAATAAACTTTTTTCTATTATCTAACTAACAAATTAAGATGATGATTTAATTAAAACTAAACTAATATGAAGCTTGTCACAATAATAAACCATAACACATATGACAATATAATTAAATATCTAATAACTAATAGCTAGGAAATGAATCCTCCTACTACTTTTAAGTATTAACCCTTTATCATGCAATTCAATTATTGATCATTGGATCGTGAAAATTTCTATCTTATGTTAATATCTTTCTTAATACTATTAATAACTAATCCTCTATTGATTAACTAGAACCTCATTCTAGTTAAAAGTCCTTAAGATTGCATTATTCGATTCGTTAATTGTACTATTAAGTTTGACCCTGATTCAGAGGATTTATATCAACCTATAATAATAATATCTAATTATTATAGATATATTCATACAAAATGATTTCTCAATTTGACTCATGAAATCATACATATAACTGATATCCTAAACACATTAATGGAAAGACTTAAAACATACATTTAATTGTAATGAATCAAAAATAAAATTACATTAAATAAATAGTTAAATCATAAGATCAATCCCAACTTAAGTTCATTATACCTAAGCACTAAACAAATTTAGTTCATAGGCTTAAAAAAAACCAAAAGTTCAAAAGAAAAATAAAAAAGAAAAGAATCTATAATATAATTATCGCCTCTTCTCTCATATAATCTGCTTGAAACTTCGATAGAATGTAACACCCAATTACCCTAGGGTACGCACCGGGACGCCCGTAGGTCATTCCGATACATATCCTAAGATAACAGAGCGTTACGTGCAATCACTATAAAAAATCCATATGGCATCACATACATTTAATCATAAAACCAGTAATTGTAAATTACAAGATTTTCAAAATCAAAATCCTTCCTCTTT
>JANQBM010017769.1:0-32238 GCA_025594535.1 Erythroxylum domingense | reverse complement strand
AAGCAAGTAGAAAAATTTTCAAAGAAGGAGGAAGAAGAGAGTGTTTCGTAGGTTGGAAACTTTCCACCTTAAAACACCAAACACTTAATAAAGAAGAAGGAGCAAGAAGAGTCGTGAAAGACTCCTTAAGCAAGGCTTTAAATCAATGAATTAATAAGAGGTGGACATGTAGGCAAGTGACATGTGTCACTTGCCACATGTCACACTCTCATTGGCTCACTAATTTTCTTCCCAATTCCATTTCAATTTCTCTCCAACTTTTCAATGGCTCAATTCCAAAAATTCCTAATTTCATATGTCTAAATTTCCAGTGCCATTAGACAGTCAATTTTTCTACCAAGAATTCCTTATTCTGCCGCTTGGCAGTTTTTCGGGTCCGGAAAAGATTCCGAAAAATTCTCAGAAAATTTCTATAATTCTCTAAAAATCACAGAACTCTAATGATTGTCTCCAATCCAATTTTTCACTCACAAATCCTATTTTTCAAAAATCACTATTTATTCACACTAATACCGGGAAAATGTCATGAATACATGTACAGTAAGTTTTTCATGTGCACTACTCATTATTCACAACTGCATGAGTATGAGATGTGTTGTCCTAATTCCTCTGATTGATCTCTCATATACCCGTTTCCTTGGTCTGACTCGTTATACGAAAACGGGATATTACAACAAGCATATACTAATTCAAAATATAACAACAACATCAACATCAACAACAACTCAGTGAAAGTTCCGTTGAGACATAAAGCCTGGGGACGTCAAATAATATGTAGTCTTATCCTTAACTGATACAGAGGTTGTTTCCGATATACCTGATCGTAGGTTTACATATGCTAAGTTTTACTATTTTAACCTCAATAATACCGCAATCATACTGGTTGTTCGTGTAGTACCTAAGATATCGATCCCAAGAGGAGGGTTAATCTAGTTTTAAAATCTAAGGTCGAACTAAATCGCAACAATATAAAATAAACAGTAAATGCAGAAAATTAATCAATCAAAAAATTGATCAATCAAACAATCAATTATGAGAATTAAAATTTAAAAATAATAACAAAATAACAAATCACACAACCAAATCAAGAATCAACTTAGGAACTACTAATTGAGAGAAAGGGGGTTTTAATATGAAATTAATGAAAATCTAATCAATTATGTAATTACCTCGAGTTATAATTTTTAAACCTTAATTAATAATCCCTAATTTAAATTATGAAATTGTGATCTCTCAACTCACAATTGATTTAAAACCTAAATTACTTCTAAAATTGTCTAGTAACCTACCGGAAACTTATGTTCGATCTGTCGTTACATGATTTCACTAGTTTGGTTTAATTCTTATCTATCAAATTACCTAACTCTCCTTAGCCCAATTTGATGATATTTACTCGACTCACCTTTTAGTTTTTTGCCAAATTATTAAGAATAAATATTGAATAACAAATAACTTAAATAAAACACAATAAATCAAACTTTATTAATCTCAAGAATCAAAATCTTTAAGGTGAGTTTAGACAAAAATCAATATTCAAAAAAACCTATTCTCAACAATTATCTCAATTTCATACATAAATAAAATTGAAAAAAAATCAAAAATACTGTTGGAACGGAATCGTGGAAGCAGTGACTATTGAAAACTTATATATTCTAAGAAGTACTTTACATCAAGCTTTGTCTCTATACCTCTCTTTCTTCGTCTCCTTCCTCAAATCTCTCAATAGCTCTCTAGCGTTTTGAAATTACTGAAGTGAAAAGCTCTCTCAAAGGCTGCTTCCTCTGTCTTTTAATATTTTGTTTATATCTTGGAAGCCTTAGGGTTGATTCAGGGTTGAAATGGTCCGAAAAGTCCAGCAAAATTTGACATTTTTAGCTATTTTCATGTCTGCTAAACGTAGGCCATGATCGTGTCCAGTGCCTAACCCTGTCTATCATGATCATGGCCCAAAGTGCATGATTATGGCCCAAAGTGCACGATCGTGACCTGGGTCCTGTCAGCTCGTCTCTTTCTGTCACGGTCATGGCCTATTATGCCATAATCGTGGGCCATGTTTTTGGCTTAATACTCTTCGAAGCTTCCCCGTTCTTCGTCATTTACCCTGAAACACTAACAAACACATCAAGGTACCTCAAAAGTATAACATTTAAGCCCAAAGACTTATAACTAACCCTTAAAGACACTTAACACAATTCACACCTAAACACATACTAAACACTCAAATTAACACTTAATACATAACAGATTAAATCCTAAAACCTAATGCAAATCATAATTATCAACATCCCAACACTTAAACGTTTGCTTGTCCTCAAGCAAAAAAAACAACAAACACATAACACACAATGCAATAATAAGGCAATGACTTCGACTTCATGACATCAATTTAATCTTAAACGCAATCATATAAGTTATATCTAATCATTAACCTGCAAAATATATGTTTAAGGGCTTTGAACTAAATATATAATTTAATCAAGATCTATCTGTTAATTTATTTACCTTTTTCAATTGCACATACACATTTATAATTCTTTGGTCCTTCAGACTCTATAACTGTTCATAAGTATATTTTCATGAAAGTCAAGATTATTACAAGTCCGGTAGGTCTTATTAAGGAAACATTTTTTTAATTGTATTTTTAAACATAGGCTTAGTCTTTTTATGTAGAGGCAAACATTGGTAATGAAAGTCGATCTGGTTACTCAACTAAGTCATGTTTTTATTACATAGCTTGGTTGAAAAGTCATTATATCTTTTTGACACGAAAGCACATATTTATGAAGTGTGTCGATCCTGTTACTCAGTTGTATCATGTATTTAACTAGCTACTAGCTCTATTCATAACTCGAAGGTTAGCAAAATAGTGATTTATTTAACAAAAACAATTTTTTTATATTACTTACGTTGTTGTTTAAGCTACTCATATCCATGAAAAATACTAGTTAAGCTACTTATGTTAACATGCCTCAAATTATGAATTAATGTAACAACCTATAGGGTGCTAAATTTACACTAAATCCTAATTAGTATATTTATCCAAAGACTCCTAATTCACTAATTTTGCGAGTTAATGATTATTTACAACCTAATAGACTATGTTCAAAATTAAATAAATTTCACTCCATCTAAGCCATTGACACATTTAATCAATTCATAAGATGCAAGTTAATAACTCTCATACGATATGCGAAAATTACATTCAAAAGTGAAACATGTAATCCCTTCCCACACTTGAACAACATATTTTCCTCAATGTGAGAAGAGAGCACACTACACATAAAAGATAAGAAACAACAGAATTGAAATTAAACAGAAAAATAAACATAAAAATTAGAACTCAAGGCTAATTTGAAAAAAAAAACTACTAAATGGAAAATTTGGGTTAGACATAAATCCTATAGAGATGGAGGTAGTGATGGTGTCAAAGGTGGCAATTGAACGCCTGAGCCTCGAAATATCTATGGATCCAATGAATATCTCGGCTCTAGCATCTTTGTGTCCGAGCCATCTCCACAAGTTTCCTGTTGGTGGCGGGGATCACATCTAGAACTTCCTGTTAGCCTTATTTTTCTTCCTCTTCCTTAGATTCTTAGCTGGACTCTTCTTCCTGTTGAGGTGGCACTGAGCTCGAGCTTGCCTGACTTGCCCTGATTCAAACATTTATCTTCTGGTTGATATCCTTAAGTTCCATATTATGGGACTTAAGGATTTCAGCCCACCATAAGTGATGATGGTTTAAGAATTCTGGGAGATGAACAGTTATTCCCCTTCGTTCCACACCAAAATGTTCTGCAATGGCAAACATTATATACCCCATTCCTAGATTGTTGCTTCTCTTACGCGGAATCGCAACATTAACATTTAGCACATGTATGGATGTGTAGAGTGGAATACTTTGGTCCATGCACTACAACTTAAAAAGTTCCTTTGTGGAACACTTGTTGGTTTCGGTTTTATTAAAAACTAGTTGACACATAAATTTGTATAACAACAAGTGTTCGTAGGACCTTATAATGTTGTTATGAGCATTCTTGGCATGAAATTGCTTAATTCTAGTAAGCTCATTCCAATATTGAGAAGGAAGAAAGTATTCATGATGATCGATGATGAAGGATTTGGGGAATCCACACATCTCGCACATGATTTCGAAATTTAGTTCATAGGCTCGTCCTCCCAACCTAAATCACAATTCTTTTGGATTCTTAGGGTCGTAAGTCAGGGAAGTGAAAAATTCCAGTGTAAGCTCCTCATAAACAGGAAATTGAAATCGTATGAATTGAGCTCACTGGATCCTTTTAGCTAGGTTTTCTACTCGCTCACGTAACTCTAGCCTATCAAGTGTGTCAACATCAAAGTACTCAAGGACTACAATTTGTCTAGCACGGAGGGATAAAAAACGACTACCTTCCTACTCTGCGTAGATTAGGAAGGGCTCACCAAATTCTGCTGCGGGGTTCCTTCTCCCACGTCCCGCAACTTGCTTTCTTCCATATGGCTCCCATCAGGCTGATTGTTTAATGCATGGCCTGATTTGGTAAAATTTGGAAGAAATTTGGAAGTTGAAAACTTTTACAGAGAAGTGAGAGCTTTTGTATGCTTGAAGTATAGAGAGATAAAGTGAATATGGAAGTAAATGTAAAAATGAAGTTGGAACTGATTATATGGGTAGTTAAAAGGGTAAAATGGTAAAATTTTCATTAAAAATTGCATGCTCCCCTTTGTTTTGCATAGTCACAGGCCACGATGGTGTACTGCTATGTCACAAACATAGCTAGTGACTTTCCATCCCTTCTTGATTTTTCTTTCCTTGTTATTTCTCCAATCTTTCCCATTTCACTTTTTAATTCTTTTGCGACCTCTTTCCACCTCTCTTTTGCTCGCTTAATACCTTACCCACTTTATTCCGAAATCCTACTCCTTCTTGATTTTATTTAAAAACAAATATAATCCTATAATTCAAACTTTTTAACAAAAATAAAAAAAGAAACTAATTTTCCATGGGTTGCCTCTCATGTAGCACTTCTTTTAACATCGGTAGCTCGATGCTCTTTCCTTAGAAACTTAGCCAAGATCAATTATGAGCGGCTTGCTTCCACCTTTTTCGTTTAATATCAGTTTTGTAACTTATAAGTAAGCTACGAATTATAAGATAATCAAAAGGACAATGTTGATAAAGTTGAAAAAAACCAATTAATTTCATCAATGTCCTTCTCATTAACAAACTGTCAATAAAATAGGGAATAACGAACCTCCCTTTAGCTTCCATTGAATCTAAAAGTTTGTCCTGTATGAAGGTGAGTTGTTCTCTTTCTTCCTTAATCACCTTCGTCTCATCTGCTTCTTTCGCTTTACGAACAGAGACTTTCATTGCTTCTTCAAACTCTATATATGTTGTCATCTGCTCTTCGTCCTCTTGTTCTTCAGAAGATGCGAAAGAACTAGATTCATCTTCATATCAATTAATTGAATCAATTATCCATGATTTTGTCCAGCTTGGAATCCCATGAACTAGATTCATCTTGCTGAAATTCAAATAAGTCTTGATGTCCCATGTAAGTACTTGTATTGTTGGACCAATAAAAATCTGGGTGGTTCTACCTCCACGAAGTGTATGAGTTCATGTAAGGATGATGATTTCCCCTACCACATTAGGGTTCTTTGAATTCCGCAGGAGTCCCTTTCTCCCTATAATATATATCTTCCATCATTGTTCTTTCCATTTCTTTTTGGCATCTAGCTCTTCATATGTCTCACTCTCACTCTAAGATGTCTTAATGTGTCTCTACTTTACGCCCCAATTTTTTTAAACACAAAAGATAATGAAAATGTCTTAGACTAAATAACTAAACTAATCGCCTCCTCAGCAACGACGCCAAAAACTTGATCGCAGGTTTATGTGTGTTAAGTTTTACTTTTTTAACCTCGAGAATTCTATAAGCACACAGGTCGTTCGTGTAGTACCTAAGATATCGATCCCATGAGGAGGGTTAATCTAGTCCTAAAATCTAAAGTTAAACTAAATCACAACAATCTAAAATAAACAATAAATGAAGAAAATTAATCAATCAAAAAATCAATTACAAGAATTAAATTTCAGAAATAATAACAAAATAGCAAATCTTACAACCAAATCAAGAATTAACCTAGGAACTACTAATTGAGCGAAAGGGGGTTTTAATTCGAAATTATGAAAATCTAATCAATTATGCAATTGCCAAATTATTGGGTCTAGACGGTCCTAGGATGGATTACTCTCTCTCGAGTTATAATCTTTAAACCCTAATTAATAATCCCTAATTAAATTATAGAATTGTGATCTCTTGACTCACAATTGATTCCAAAACTTAAATTAGTTCTAAAATTGTCTAATAAACTACCGGAAACCTATGCTCGATCTCTCGTTACACGATTTCACTGGTTTGATTCAATTGTTATCTATCAAATTACCTAACTCTCGTTAGCCCAATTTGATAATATTTACTCAGCTTACCCTCTCAGTTTGTTGCCGAATTATTAAGAACAGATATTGAATCACAAATAACTCAAACAAAACACAATAAATCAAACTTTACTAATCTCAAGAATCAAAATCCCGAACGTGAGTTTAGAAAAAAATCGACGTTAAACAAAACCTATTCTCAACAATTATCTCAATTTCATACATCAATAAAATTGAAATAAAAATAAAAAATATTGTCGGAACGAACTCGTGGGGGCAACAACTGTGGGAAACCAACTATTTCAGGAAGTACTTCTCTTCAAGCTTCGTCCCTGTGTATCTTTTCCTTCGTCTCCTTCCTCAAATCTCTCAATAGCTCTCTAGGGTTCTGAAATTGCTGAAGTGAAAAGCTCTCTCAAAGGCTGCTTCCTCAATCTTTTAATGTTCTATTTATATCTTAGAAGCCCTAGGGTTGATTCAGGGTCGAAACAATCCAAAAAATCCCGCAAAATTTGACGTTTTTAGCTATTTTCGCGTCTAACCGATATAGGCTACGATCATGGCCCTTCCTGCCACGATCATGGCTAGTGCCTAACCCTCTCTGTGACGATTGTGGCCTGGCACGGAGCTCTCTGTCATGATCGTAGCCCAAAGTGCACGATCGTGGCCTGGGTCCTGGGTCCTGTTAGCTCACCTCTGTCTGTCACAATCGTGGCTTGTTGTGCCACGATTGTGGGCCATATTTTTGGCCTAATACTGTTCGAAACTTCCCTGTTCTTCGTCGTTTACCCTGAAACACTAACAAACACATCAAGGTACTTCAAAAATATAACATTTAAGCTTAAAGACTTATAACTAACCCATAAAGACACTTAAACACATAAAATAACGCAATTTGCACCTAAACACACACTAAACACTCAAATTAACACTTAATACATAATAGATTAAACCTTAAAACCTAATGCAAATCAAAACTATCAAGACCCACATGAAGAAAGAAAGAAAGAAATATAGATATTGAAATAAAAAAGAGGTTAATTTCAGCAAGTAGCTAAGGCTGAGGAATGTCTAGAATTGGAAGAGCAGGGAGGGCCATGAGTTCTAAATATTCACCATTGGTAGAGAAAACTCTTTTATGTTTTTTAGAACACGGAAGTTTTAGTTTAGAAAAGTGGTCAAACAAGTCTGGGATTGGATTTCGGCTAGAGGAACCCTTACGTTACGTTTATTATAGCCATAACTAGCTATCATCTCACAAATTGGATTCGAACCACCAAACAAGCCATTTACCCTTGAATGCTTGTTTGAGCTACTAATATCAGATCTGATCTCTCTCCAATAAATGATCATATATATATATATATATAATAAAATAGAAACAAAAAATAAATAAAATAAATAAATACATAAAAATAAGAATATAAAAATAAGTAATATAGTGAATAATATAATAAAATATAACAAGGTAAAGAGTAAAAATAAAAGATAAAATAAGTAAATAAGTACACACATAATATATACTCTATTATATGTCACCTTTCTATATAAATTATATTGATAAGTCTATATTTTGTAGGATTATATAGGTTAATTTAGTCTGAAGTTAGCATTTTTATATGATGTTTGGTGTGAATTACATGATATTTTCCTATATTTGGTTCACTGAGTTAAAGTTGACAATTGGAGGTGAGATTGTGGATTTGAGTGCAACATTCTCTATGGTTGCCTGGAGGGTGAGCCTTGGAGTAACTGGTAAAATTGCTCTTTGTGACCATAAGATTATAGGTTCAAATCACAGAAATAGCCTTTTTGTAAAAATACAAAGGGAAGGTTGCATACGTTATTGTCTTAATTCCTGCACTATCGCACCAAAGATTCGAGTTTCGCTTAGATTTCCTTCTTGATCAATAACAACTGCAGCATTGTCATCCATTCATCATATCAGATGTTATGTTCCTTTTTGTTTTTTTTGGGCTTCTTTTCTTTCGTCCTTGGCACCTATGGTAGAGGAGGGCTTGTCTTCGGTTCATTAGTCTCCCAAACCATCCTCGAGAGGGCTTGAATTTGGTTTGTTACCCTCCCAAACCCTCCTCGTGGGGGGGGGGGGGGGGGCGGGGCTTGTCTTTGATTCGTTACCCTCATAAAGTGGGAGCCTTGTGTACTTGGTACGTGGGAGTCTTGTGCACTTGATACGTTGACTATTCTCTATGATTAACCAATCAAAGAGAGGCTAAATTTAGTTTGGAGTTAGTATGATGAACAATAACTTTTTAAAAGGCATCAAAGTTCAATTCAAGCTTGAAAGTATAAAAAATTAGAGAAGTAAGAAGCAATGAAGAACCAACACTATACTTATTGCAGTAAAAAAACTATTGAGATACAAAACCTAACATGCACCGACGTCAGGAGCAACTCAGGCACTAGGTTTGTTACATAGATTTCACATACAAAAACTTAACTTCATTGAACTTAGAATTCTTATATATAACTGTAGACTAGAAATACCATAACTAGGGTGAACCAAAGAGATTTTTTATCTATTGCTTTTGATTGAATTCTTCTGTTAGGTCTTCTTAGCACCAAGGAGAATATAGGAGCAAGATTGGTGGAAGATTCACCTCCATTTAGAAGCAATTAGGAACATTTATTCTACTTCTTTTTCCTTTATTTTATTTTATGATAAGATTGTTTCATTTTTGTTTGAATTTCATTATGTTTAATAGCTAAATCCCAAATTAAGGTTAGGGACATATTTTATGTGCAATATTTCAATAATTTATGCATGAATAGTTATTGATTGGATTGAATTTATTCTATTTTATCTTAATTCTTGAATTTAAGAATGACAATCATATATTGAATCTTAGGGATTGTATGAAAGATTGAAAGGAGAAGTATAATTCATACACTAAGAGAATAAACAACCCATATTGAGTTAATAAAACAAAACAAAATAAAGGAAGGGGATTTTAAGACATAATTTGAAATAAATTAAAATTAAATAAAAACTAATTAAGATTGCAATTTAATGAAATCAAATGAAAACGAGCATCTAGCCTAAGGTATAATTTTAGTATTGATTCTTTGAATTGATCATTGATGTAAAGATAAACTCTTCTATTCCTTAATAAATTGGTTATGGTTGTTAACAAGCTCTAACAACTTATCTCTCTTTACTTCCTTGTTAACCAAAACAAGCTCTTTGATTAATTCTCTTAGCTAATATATTAACAACATTAAAAACTAGAGAGATTGCTAATTATAGTTAATAAACACTTAAGCTTAGTTTATTTAGCCTAGATTATATATCCACATAATATGATTAAAATACATATACTCAATATGAATCCTATATTAAACTATTATATTTCACTATTAAGTATTAGAAAAATCAAATAATTATATATTTCATAATTTTAATTGGTAATATATTATTTTGATAATTGAATGATAGGCCTTAAAAGATATATAAATACTAAAGAAAAAAGCAGTAAAGAAGAACTTCACAATTTTTAAATAATCAAACTTCAATTAAACTTTGACTAGAAAGAGAGAGTTTTGTTGCACATGGTTCTTAAAAAAACATAAAAGAACTATTCAATAATATAGAAAAACTAAAATGAACTAAGATCATAGTTTTGGGATGATCTACTAACTTTAGAAAGGTATCATCTATTTAATCATGTTTATTTTCTAAAACAGTCATATTAACTAAGGCATAAGCACTTTTTATGCTTAGACCTCTTTTAAAACTTTTCTCCTGTAGGGTTTCCCTTTTTTTTTTTCCAAAATTTTCATCTTATTCCTTCTTTGCTCAATTTTTGCTTTTAACATATTTTGATCCAAATCTCTAATAAAATTTATTAAAAACAAAATATTTAATTATATTCAATAATTACAAATATGTTTTCAATCAAAACAAAGCAAATTAATATGAAATACGTGTACTTTATGCTTGCTATCAAATTCTCACACAATTAGAGAACTTTTTCTCTTAAATGTACAATAGTTCAGACTTATCAATCTCTCTCCATATCTTTCTCTTTCACTTCTCAATTCATCCCTTTATAACCCAAATCATCATGTTAAATTAATCAAAACCAAAATACAATAGGAAACAACCAATTCGTAATATAAGTTCTCATAAACTAAAGAAATAAGTAATTGTTCCAACAATATTTTCAAAATCAAATATAGTAAAAAAAACAACACCCTCTTATTAGTTTCACTTTATGCGCTTAAAGTGTTAGGGTATTAATAATCTCTCAAGTCAACATAGAGAAACTTTTTACATGTGCTTTCTTATATATCGCATCTCTACCACTAAATAATAAATTAAATGCAAAAAATCAAAAGTCTTTGAAAGGGTTGTAATGGGGCATAGGCAAGGTTTGTAGAAGAGGAAAATTTTAGGTTTATCAAATTGAAGGAAATATGCAAACCTGTCCACATGAAAATATATCTAGAGGAAAAAAGAATATGCAACTTGAATCACTTTACTACAATGTCCACAATGGTAGTTTGAATATAACATAAACAGATTAATCCTTCAATAAAAGAATCAAAATTATAAGGAAAATAAAAATGGTGAATGTGGCTTATATTGTGGTTCATATGTAAGAAAAAGAAGACTAAGACTCAAAATGGTTAAATAAGGGAGATATAGTCTAGTTGGCTTTTTAAGAATTAAAGATGGTTGACCTAAATGTCCTTATCATTTTAATGCATCTAGTTTAACATTATGGTCTTGACATGCATAACAAAGCAAGTTCTAGAAAAATCAAATTATCTAATAATTGCTTAATTTTTAAAAAATGGAGCTTAAAATAATGAATACTTATAGACTCAAAAGCTCTCAAAGTTAGTTAACATACATTAGATCCTTTTACGCATCTTTTCTAAATCAACAATAAAAAACAATTGCTCAATGTGTAGTAAGTGAGAACCTAACCATTTGTACTAATCTTGCTATTGCATTTCAATTTAAATCAATGATTCATGATAACTTAAATCATTTAAGGACAAATTTCAAAATAATTGAGACCTCTAAAGAGATAAGTTGTTAATAAAAACTAAAGCAAGTTTGACAAAATTTTAATAAAAATTTAGCTAAAATAACAAAAGCATATATAAAATAAGAGTAAAATCATTAAACAAGGTTATATACTAAACTACTATCCTTACACTTATTTTATAAATCATCTTAGATGTACTAAAACTAATACTCAATAATTTTAAAAAAATATAAAATTAAGTGACATTTCCTTTGAAAAAGTTGAACGTGACTAATAAACCTCCTACACACTCGACGGTGAAGGTGAAGTGAATTACATAAAACTAAATAAGGCCATTAAGCTCTTTTTTATCTAAGTAATGCTCCTCTCCAACTTGTCTGGCTATTCTTGATTTGAATTGTTAGGCATAGTTAAAGCAGATGATGCTATACAGTTTTATGGATATTTTCCTCTAAATTATTGTGATACATCCTCTTTGATTGGGTTATAACAGGTCCTGGATCAGTAAAACACTAAGTACTTTGTTTCTTGTTATGTAAAACCATCAAATCCAAGAAGGGGATATCCAGTAACAATATATGACAAGCAATATGCATATTATTTTAATTAATATTAATAAAATTTTCATGCATGGCTAGTTAGGTAATTAAAGAACTTATGAATAATGTACAATGACTCGACATGACAATATTAAATTACAAAGATAACCAATTTCCTAGATTCACTTTGGCTTTTTTCATCATACACCATAAGAAATAAAATTTAGTTTTATTCATTCTCTCATTTTGATTGAAAGCTTAAAAAAGTAAAAAAACCAAACAAATATAGAAACACACATGCACATAAAAATTAAATGCATAAATGTAAAGGAAAAGAAATGTACTTCCCTTGGGTTTCCTCCTAAGAAGCATCTTTGATTAGGGTTGCTGACTTAACTCTACACTTTCCTCATGTGACAAAATTATGATCTTTAGGTATTATAGTTAGCACCACTTCTACGCGAGATTGTTCCAAATAGAGCCTTAGTTGATCATCATTCCCATTTAGCGTCCTCCCTATCCTTAGACTTTTGATCTCTACTAATTCCAGGCACTTTGGAAAGATCTCAAATGTCTTTTCACCTTTTTCTTCCTCGTTTAATTCCTCTAACTTGGTAGGTAAAAATAAAGAGTCATTCTTAACAACAAAATGAAACTCAATATTTACCTCCGACCTAAAAGATATGGTTTTCTTTGCCTCGAGCTCCTCTTTAACTTCTTCAACACAAGCAATTCCTTGAGTATTGCTCTCAAAATTTTCAAGCTACTCATCACTTTGTAAATCCTTTGTGGAAATATCCCTTGGGTACACAACAGGTTGATATAGCTTCTCCTCTTCAATTTGTGATTCTAGGGAGTCAATTCTCATTACCATCTCACCCATTTGATATGCCATGTTGTGGAGTCTATACATTGTATACTGCTAGAGTTGTTGCATACCCTATTGAAGCTGCTACTATATATCTTGTTGGAACTGTTGGAACTGTTGTCGTACATCCTGTTGGAATTGTAAGATTGTAAAGTTTTAGCAATCATAATATTAATCAATTCTTCCAGAGGTGTACATCAATCGTGATAAGAAACTTTGGTCTATACGGGAATTGTTGTGCATCCTGCAAACTGTCATAGAAGTAATTCTGTTGATCATCCTATCCATAACTAAAGTTAGGTTGATCAATCCAACCTTCTCATCACTTTGTAAATCCTTTGTGGAAATATCCCTTGGGTACACAACATGTTGATATAGCTGCTCCTCTTCGATTTGTGATTCTAAGAGTCAATTCTCATTGCCATCTCACCCATTTGATATGCCATATTGTGGAGTCTATACATTGTATACTGCTAGAGTTGTTGCATAACCTATTGAAGCTGCTCCTATATATCTTGTTGGAACTGCTGGAATTGTTGTCGTACATCTTGTTGGAATTGTAAGATTGTAAAGTTTTACCAATCATAATATTAATCAATTCTTCCAGAGGTGTACCTCAATTGTGATAAGAAACTTTGGTCTGTACGAGAATTGTTGTGCATCCTGCAAACTGTCATAGAAGTAATTATGTTGATCATCCCATCCATAACTAAAGTTAGGTTGATCAATCCGACCTTGGTTATAGGATTGAGAGTAATATTTATAAAAGAAATTACTTCTATCTATGTCAAAATTTCTTTTATGAACCAAAAAAATGAAAAGATCATAAAATAACTAAAAAGAAACTAATTGCGAAAAAATATATACAAAACACTAATTAAAATTATAAAAAAATTAAAACACTGTACTCCATAGCAACGGTGCCAAAATTGACAGTGTGTCGTAACGCTAGTTAAAATAAACTAGACCTACTACTATAGTAGTGATGAGTCTAGGTCGATTCCACAGAGAGTTTGCGTAAAGTCATTGAAATGAAATTAATCAGTGTTTAGGTTTATAGGGTTTTGGTTTTTAAAATAAGAAAATAAAATAAAGCTAAATAACTAACAAAAGCAATTTAAAGAAAACATGTAAAAAAATGATGAAAGTGGGGAATTAAGTAGGGACCCAATTCTTTGGTTCAATCTCAGCCTACACCCTAATTAAACATATTTCAATTATTTGTTGTTCTCAAACCTCTCCTAGAAACTATTAATCGTGGGTTAATAATTATCTCGAGTTTTTCCTTAGGTAGTGTTTAATTAAGATACGATCGTTAATTAAACATAGCCATCGAATAACCTAGGATACAATCTTTCGATTTAATTAGGCAATAACATTACGAATTAGGAAAACCAATTAATTAAGGCAACAACCATATACGATGTATCATTTAACGTAAGTTATGTTATCCTTAATGATTACAAACCATTAATTGATACAAATGAATTTCGACATAACAATTACGGATTGCATTAAATATTCTAGCAATGGGTTTGTAAGAAAACTATCTAGTGAACGCAATAAGATCATCTTTTCACAATGCCCAATAGATTCATACACAAATAATTGAACAATAGCGAGAATACGATTATCCATACACAAAACTAAAATCCGTAAACATTGAATAAAACAATCAATTTCTAAAGAGAGAAAGAAATAACTAAAACAGTGAAGGAATGCTTAACTGGGTTGGCGACGTCGATGTCTTCTCCAAACCAGCGTTGGGAAGCTACCCCTCTATAGGTCTCTCATGATTGAGAGCTTTGGCCCTTCTTTTCATGCTCTCCCGAAGCTCCTGAAAAGAAATTTAGGTTAGCCCCCAAATTGTTCCCCCATCCGAAGACCACCCTTTGTTCTCTTGCTATTGTTACTCTTCTTTTTTTCTTGAAACATCACGCACCTTCTTAAACCCTTATTCTCACTTCTGCCTATATTCATTGCTATTGTACGTTTCGACGTCTACCCAACGACAACGTTTCATCTCCTGCCTTGTCCTCCTGCACTGTATTTTATTAACGGCCAAACATTTGCGTTTCATGCCTATTGTCTATATGAGGTGCTAACAGTGAATGCAAACGTTGTTTGCCTACTACATCTGTTGCTTTATTGCTCTGTTCATGCATCTAGCCAATGTATGCGTTGTTTTGGTCATTTTCTGCTTCCGTTCGTCTGTGTTTGATTGGCGTGGACTACTTATAGCATGGATTGCTACTCTTTATTGTTACTAGCTGCACCGCACTTTGTTTTCCTTTAGCTGTGCTGTGTTTTGGTCCATCTGTTGCATAAAGTGAACACATTGCTTGTATGTTTTCTTCTTTTGCATTTTGTTCCTTACTATGCTATCATTTCATGCTACTCCTTGTTATTATATTGTTGTTTAGCTTTATATGTTACTGTTTTTTTGTCCTTTTCCAGCAGCTTCTTGGTTGTCTTCTTTTAGAATGAATTTGTTTCCTTCTTGTTCTAATTTTCTTCTTCTTACTCCATGAAGACAAGTGAATATTAATCTTCAAAAAATGACCCACATATCATGCTCTTGACTCACTTTAACTTTTTTGCTTTCAAATTGTGCTTAAAATCACATATAAGTCAAAGTGAGTATATTAAACAATTTTATGTCAATAATCGTAAATTGTTATGGAATAAATTCATAATCAATTAAAAACCTATCAGTAAACAATGAGTTAACTCTATCAACATACTAGGGAATCGATTCTTGAATGGAAAAGAAATGCTCACCTGGAAAATCACTGTTCTGTGATGATTGTGCTGCACTTGTCACCAATTTACTGAGATAGTGATCTACTAAATTTTTGTATCTTTTTTGTTGCATATTTTCAAACCAAACACTTGTAATAAGAGAATTCATCAAATGAACTTTGAATTTGCCTCTTTCATAGAAAGAAGGTACTTGAGAGCTTTATGATTAGAATAAAAAATTACTTTAGTGACAATAAATATGGGTGAAACTTTTCTAAAGAAAAAGAAAACAATAGCTAGAAGTTTATTTTTTATTATGGTATAGTTGCTTTGTACATTATCAAATGTTCTTAAAGTATAATAGGTAACACGAGAACCTAAGAGCAAAAACAATGTGTTTACTCACATCACACATAATCTCAGAAAGAAGATTCCAATTTGGTGGCTGAATTATGGGTGCAAAATTTAGAAAATCCTTTGTCTTATCAAACATTACTTTACATACATCATTAACTCAAACTACACTTTTGTTTGTAACAATCTATATAAAGGTTGAGTAATCTTGAAAAATTCTTTGATAAAGTATTGATAAATTCCTACAAAATTAAGAAAAAATGAACTTATCATACACTAACAAGGTAGGTTTATGATTTAATCATATATATCTTTGTTTTATCTACATCTAGTCGTCTAAAGGGCACAATATAGCCTGATATAAAGCCTTAATCAATTATAAAGTGACATTTTTCATAATTAAGAACAATGCTTTTCTCTACATATCTTTCAAACACGTTGGTTAGATTAGTCAAACATTCATCAAAAGAGTTACCATAAATAGTGAAATCATCCACGAATACTTTAACAAATTGCTTAACATAATCCAAAAAGTTATTTACCGTAAATCTTTAGAAGGTGGCAGGTGCATTAAAAAGTCTACAGCATGTGTTGATAGGCAAAACTACTAAATGGGCATATGAAGGTAGCTTTGTCTTAGTCCTCTAGCATAAGTAAGATTTGATAAAAACTTGAATAACCATCAAGACAACAAATGTGAGTGATGAGTAAGTGTTACTTATAATAAAACTCTCAATACTCGCACGTATATGGATTATAACTTGTAGTATTGAAAGCTATCGATCCCATAAGGGTTTAACTAAAAAAATATTGAACCTAACTTTGTCTAAGGTAACAAAATATGATATGAGTGAAAATAATAATAGAAAATTAAAACAATTAAATAAAAGTAATCAAATAATAAATATCAAATAAGTTGTCATATGATTTATTATTTCATTATTTGGCTCCCCTAATGATTATTGATTCAATTATGTGCCGATCCTAAAAGTTTTTGAATACTCTTTATTAACACCTAACCAATTAACCTTAATTGAATATGAAAATTCTAGAATTGCAATCTCTCAATTCACAACTCTTTCCTTAACGTTTTCAATTAGTTCTAAAGTTATCTATTGAACAATTAAGTTCTCACACATGATCCCTCTTCGAATGATAGTTGATTTGTTAATCATATGACATATTAATTCACCAAATCTCGTTGCACAAATTAGTCAGTTACTTTTGACTCAATTCTCTCAATTTATTGCCAAAGTATAAACATGCAATATTAACATAACACAAAATATGTATTGAATCAATAAAGATTAAAGTCATAAAACAAATACGAAATAAACCCTAATATGAAATTTAGAACATAATAAATGTAGTAGACATCTAGATATTTAGTTTACGCATCAAGTAATATGAAAATAATAAAGGAGAAAGAAATAAAAACTTTTGGAGCTTGAGCTGGAAAATTGGAAATCTAGACTTCTCTCTCAATCTTCCTTATTTGATCCATTTTTGCAAGATGGAGGCTATATGTTTTAGGCTACACAAGGCTCTTAAATAGTCGCAGAGGGTCTTGGGATTGTAACTAGGGTTTTCACCTATTAATTAGTTCTCAAAATGCTCCCGAACCTTAAAATAGATGGAAAAAGTCGTGCCTGGGAAGCCAATGTCACGATCTTGATGAAGTGAATTTGCTCTTTCTCATAATTATGCATGACTCCCATGGCACGATCATGACTCTTGGTAAATCTCTTCTATCACGACTGTGACATGGGAGTCACAATCATTAACTAGCCCACGTAGCTCCATGCACGTCCAAATCTCTTATTCTTCACTTATTTGATTTCCAACACTAACAAACATATAAAACACCTTAAGAAACATATAAAATAAGAATGAAATATGCTTTAAACCACAAAAACACTTAGGTATTCTTTAGTAATTTGTAATGAAGGAATTGAAATAAAAAATGGGAATGGTAATAAAAAGCGAGAATCAAAATGAAAATAAAATTACTAATTATGCGTGTTTGGTATGTAATCAATAGGAATAAGATTATAAAAGTTAATTGTTGTACCAGTGTTTGATTTTTAACTTATATTTAGTTATTATATAATTTTTTTACATAGTTGATTATAATATTTTATACGTTATAAATAATTAATAAAATTTTAATGATTTATAAAATTATTAATTTCTAAATAAGTATGAATAATTTTACGATAAGAATAAAAGTATTAATAAAAAATTAATTATTTAAAAGTAATATAAAAGATAATTTTGATAATAATATTCTGATAAGAATCAATATCTTGATAAAAATACTTAAACAAGAACAAAACACGAAACACATAAGCCACATTCATGCAACATGCAATAATGAGACAATGACATTTAACTTTATAGAATCAATTTAACCATAAACATCAATCATTCAAGTTGTGCCAACATACTGATCTATGCATTTCATGATTAAGCACTTTGATTTGAATATAAATATTGATCAAAACATTAACATCATATTCATTCACTTATAGCACTTGTACATATACATTATAATTAGAAATAAATCAAAATTGCAACTATCGCTTAGTATCATTTCATGAGAATTTTTACTATTTTCAAAGGTCAGTAGGATTTATTCATCAAAACACCACTTTTTAATTTTCTTTAACGTTAACATATTCTTTTGACACAAAGACAAACTCCTTGTCATAAATGTCTACCAATTACTCAACTAGGCCATGTTTTATTAATTAGCTTAGTTAGAATGTCATTCTAACTTTTTGACACGAAGACAAACATTTTGGCATGAATGCTTTTAGTTACTCATCAATATCACATTCTAAACTGGCTACCAACTTTATTCATTACCGAATATTTTTTTTAAAAGGGCTAACAGAATAGTTATTTATTTAACACACATTTTTTTAAATACATATAGCCTACTTAATTTCTTTTTATTCAATCATCCTCATGAAAGGTTAAAAATGATGCTAACTCATTGAATTGAATCATAACCATAAATGTATTTAACAAATTTTGCTAAAGTGAACAAACTAATGTCATATCCTAATTAACATGTATATTCATCCAAAGATACTTAAAATATGAAATTAACAAGCCAATATGCCTTTACAAATTCAATGACTATATTCAAAGCTAAACTACTTCCATTAAGTCATTATCGTTGACATATTGATACAATTCATACATATGCAAAATATGTTCACACTATGTAAAATTAATTAAAAATTCACAGTATGGTATGGAAAGTTCAGATCATGGCATGTCAATGCACAATCCTTCGTACAGTTAGACAACACATTGTCCTCAATATGAGGAAAACAAATGAAACATATATAAAAATAACAAGACATAACATAAAAAGGTAAGAGCATGAAACGCGTTAAGGAGATTAAGGTGGTGACAGTGTTGGATATGGAATGTGAACACCTTGAGCAGCGAACTATTTATAAATCTTCTTGTTGTGTCGTCACTATTATTGTTGTTATTGTGTCATCTCCTTTAAAAGTTTCCTGTTTTGAGAAACCAATTTGAAGACCTTCTCCTAGCCTTCCTCTTCCTCATCTTTAATTTTGAACATTTAGCACTTTGTTTAGTCCTAGCAATCCTCTTCCTCATCTTCTAACAGTCCCTTGCTTCCTCAACTGTCTTCCTCATTAGTGATTCTCTAAAGGTTGCATTGATGGTGCCTTTTATGGGTGGATTAACTCCATTGTAGAAGGTTTGCAATATAAATTCTTAAGGAAAGTTATGAGGAGGACATCTCCTTTGCAAATCCTTATGATGCTCCCATACTTTATAGAGTGACTCCCTGTCATTTTGTTGAAAATTTGTGATCTCCTTTATTAATCTAGTCATCTTTGTCAACGAGAAGTACTTATATAAAAATGCCCGCACTAGTTGCTCCCATGTTATGATGTTTATCGATTTTAAGAAATTATACCATTGTTTGGATCTATCCCCTAGGGGAAAAGGGAAGAGCCTTACCCTAACAACATCTTTCGACATATTATTATATCAAAAAGTTTCGCATATCTCTAAGAAGTTTAGCAAATTTGTGTTAGGATCCTCATTCGCTAACTTGTAGAATTGAACGTTGGTTTGTAGCATATTCAACAATGTTGGTTTTATTTCACATGAGGTTGGCATTGGTGGTCAATTAATGCCTTATTGTGCAAAGTTGAACCCTGGTCTCATGAAATCCATAAAGGTTTGTTGTTGGTCTCTTTGATTGTATTCTTCTATCACTGATTTTTTGATTTGTTCTTGGCATCTTGCTCTTCAGATTTCTTATTCTTATCTTATGATATCAAGGTTTGGAGTTTCTTCGATCTTACTTAAACTCTAAGTAACTCTTACTTTTAAGCAGTAATATGGACACAAGAAAGGGAAAAAATTCCTTAGAATAAAGGAATTCAAATAATACTAAACTAATTCCCTAACAACGATGCCAAAAACTTGATGATCATGTTTTATATATAATAAAACTCTTAATACCTACAAGCATATGAATCATAACTTGTACTATCGAAAGGTATCGATCCAATGAGGGACTAGTTAAAACGAGTTGAACCTAACTTTGTTTAAGGTAATAAAATATGATATGAGTGAAAATAATAACATAAAATTAAACAATTAAATAAAAGAAATCAAAATAACAAATATAAAATAAGTTGCCAAAATTAAGTAAAGATGATCAAGTATGAATGTATAGGATTTATTCTTTCATTATTTACTCCCCTAACAATTACTAATTCAATTATGTGTCAATCCTAGATTTTAGAAGGGTTTGATTACTCTCTCGTAGGACCTAAACAATTAAACCTAATTAAATCTGAAAATTCTAAAATTTTAATCTCTCAATTTATAACTCTTTCCCTAATGTTTTCAATTAGTTCTGAAGTTCTCTATTGAATAATAAAGTACTAAAAAAAGATCTCTCTTCGAATGATAGTTGGTTTGTTAATTATATGATATATTAATTCACCAACTCTCATTGTGTAAATTAATTAGATTACTTTTGACTCACTCTCTTGATTTATTGCCAAAGTATGAACATGCACCATTAACAGAACGCCGAATATGTATTGAATCAATAAAGATTAAATAGATAAAACATCAACGGAATTAACCCTAATATGAAATTTAGAACATCATAAACATAATAGACATATGGAAATTGAATTTACACATCAAGTAATACAAAACTAACAAAGGAGAAAAAAAAACTCTATCAAAGCTTGATTTTGAAAACTAGAAATATGGACGTCTATCTCAATCTTCCTTGTTTGATCCACTTTTTCAAGATGACTGGGACATTTTTTAGGCTTCATAAGGTTATTAAATAGTCCCATAGGGTCTTAGGAGTGCAACTAGGGTTTTCGCCCTTTAGTTGATTCAACAAATGCCCACAAACCCTAAAATAAATGGAAAAAGTTGTGCCTGGGAAGCCTCTGTCACAATCGTGACTTAATGAATTTTCTCTTTGTCATGATCATGGATATAGAGTCACTATCGTGACTCTGGGTAAATCTCTTTTGTCATGACTATGACATGGGAGTCACAATCGTGACCTAGCCTATGCAGTTCCATACACGTCCAAATCTTTTGTTCTTCACCTATCTGATTTCTAACACTAACAACTACACCTCAAGAAACATATAAATAAGAATGAAAACATGCTCAAAATCACACAAACACTTAGAATATAAATAAACACTCACATTAACAAAATTCTAAGCCTATACATGTAACAATCTTCTAATAAACACATATAAACACACTAAAACACCTATCAAAACATAGTATAAATTACACATATCAGTGATAATGACCAACCAAATGTTTCAGGTGATCTACAAAAGGAAGTGAAAATGGTCTTTTCTAGTTAAAACATTCAACTTTAAATACTTTATATGAACCTACCATCCATTTAAACATGAGTTTGAACTAACTCACCATTCGAATCCTTGATCATAGTTATATGTGTTTTCTTCGGAAAAACTTGAATAGTACTTAACATTTATTATCAAAGACTAGATAATTCACCCTTGTATTAAGAATTTTCAAAATAACATGTTTCACAACTTCCATCATAGATGGATTGAATCTATATTGAGCTTCTCTTGCAGATTTACAACCTTCTTCTATCAATATTCTATGCATATAAGTTAGTTAATTTAATCCCTTAATATCAATAACAGTCTAATTAATAGCCTCCTTAAATTCTCTAGGAATATATATCAAAATTTCCTCCTCCAAATTAGTGAGTTTGCTAGAGATTATTACCAAAAGGGCATCACTCTATCCTAGTAACACATACTTCAAATGACTAAGCAAGGGTTTCAATTCTAATTTTGGTGCCTATAAGATAGAAGAAAGAATTTTTCAAAAGATTGTGGTTAATTAACATTAGTAAGATTGTACCTTATGGGCTCAAGTGATTATAACTCAAAGACTACATCTTAAATATCAAAGTGGATGACAAAATGTTTCTCCAAACTTTGTAAATTTTTATCTTAAGATTGTTTCTAGGTGTGTCTTTTAAATTATCCTCATCATCTAATTCAAACAATTCTTGCACTAAAGGATCAATAAAATCTACATCAGATATAAATTACATATTACTATTATATTAAATTTCATGATTTCTCTGGCAAATTCCACGATGATTGCACCATTATGCACATCAATATTTATTTTAAATGTCTTGAGAAATCACTTCCCTAGCAAAATAGTCTTCTTTTATATAAAGATATAAAATTCAATAGGTAAAAAAAATTAAATAACTTACACTAAGACATACTTTAAGACTTCTACAGTGTACATAATAGATCTAGTCATAAGTTGAATAACACATTTGTCTCTTTTAATTGACCATCATTCAAATATTCATAAATAGACATGGGCATAACATCAATTAAAGCATCCAAATTACATTAATTTTCTTAACTCCAACATTGCCAATGATAAATCGGATAGTGAATGTACATAGGTCTTTACACTTAGGGGGCAGTTTCCTTTGGAGAATAAATGATGCATTCTCCCTCATACTTACCCTTCCATTACGTTTCAGTTTACCTTTATTAGTGCATAATTCTTTGAGAAACTTTGCATAGTGAGTTACTTGTTTTATTACATTAAATAACCAATGTTTCCCTGTATCACACAAAAGGTCTTAAGAATTTCCTTCTCCTCTTCCTCTTTCTTAGATTTCAAAAATCTATTAAGGAAAGGAGGTTTAGTCACTAATGTTTTTGTTTTTTCCTCATTGACCACCTTGGAATGATTTGATTATTAATAAGAAGTAATTATTTTTTTGTATGTCTCCACATTTAAGGCATGAATACAAGTTATTCTTGGAGTTCTTTTAGTTTCCTACAACTCTTTCCCACTTGGTAAAGAGATTGCACTTTGTTTTTAGATTGACAATAGCTGCAAAGGCAACTTACCTTGGTTCTCCAATCGATTAACCAATGATGCTAGTTGAATAATTTGATTTTCCAAATTTTGGATGTTTCATTTTTTCTTTTTATTGAAAATGTTATAAGTTAGTAATGAGTGCTTTAATTATATTTTCAAGAGACATATATGGCTTTGAGGTTGACTATTAAGGAAGATCTACTAATCATCTTAAAAAATTTTAGAGATTTGTTGGTTTTACTTAATGTGTGAAGAACAAATATCCTTTATGGTGGACCTAAAAATCCTCTAACCACATCGGCATGCTCATGAGTATCATCTTGAAGTGTTAGGCACATATTGGATAGGTAGTTAGGAGTGGGATAAATCCTTTAAGTGTTAACTTTTTGCATCTTTCCCATGTCTATTTATTAAAAAAGATAGGTAAAATTAGAAATTTTTTTGTTCAATATTAGGCACATTTAGCCTCATCTACTCTTCTTGAAGATCGTTCTTATTTAAATCCAATTTTTCTTAGAATTCTCAACTATAATGGATATAAAATCTCGAGCAATTTAAGGAGTTTTATTCACTATGACACCTCTATTAGTTGGATCGATCGTCCTTTTGTTGTTGGTAATAATCCTTCAT
The DNA here is from genome assembly GCA_025594535.1 of Erythroxylum domingense. Taxonomy (NCBI): domain Eukaryota; kingdom Viridiplantae; phylum Streptophyta; class Magnoliopsida; order Malpighiales; family Erythroxylaceae; genus Erythroxylum; species Erythroxylum domingense. Next base: position 8,202 of record JANQBM010017769.1, on the reverse strand, counting down.
AAAAGCATTGAACTAAAAATTGTTTAAAAATCCTATGTTAAGTGCAACTTACACATTTTCTTGAATCTTTCGTAATATTCATGAAGGGTCTCGGTATCTTTTTACCATACTCCATATATTTTGCTCTTATACTAACAACTCTTGAGGTTAGGAAGAATTTGTCAAAGAATAATGCAAAACATATGTCCATATAGAAAGAAACTCAAGAGGCAAATAAAATAACCAATCTTTAGCTTTGTTACTTATTGAGAACCAAAAAAGTATATAGCTTACTTTGCTCATCAAATACAACTTATGATTTTAGACTTGAGTATACCATATGAAATTCCTTCAAATACTTATAAAGATATTCATTCTCATGGTCATAGAATGGACTAGATCAGGATTAAGCCTTAAAACCAAATTCATGTTTAGATATTTGATTCAAAGAAGTTGTTGAGTCAAATCCAATATTGCCAATTCCCTTAAAATTTTCTCTTAATTAGCCATGGTTTCTTTAACTTCAGAATTACTAGTGGATTATGAAAAATTAAGTGTTGATTCTAATTTGGGATACGAAGAGGAAGGTACTTTCTTATCACTTAATTTTGATTTTCTTCCTTAATCTCCTAACTATCTTCTTAAGCTCAATATTGTATTTACTTCACCTACACATGAATTTTGAGGCATAAAAGGAATAAATTTTCTTTAAAACTAGTCCCCACTAATAGTACCAAATTTTGTTGGGCATTGAATCTTACAAATATAATCCTACTATAATCAAAATTATATTATATATAACAATCAGCATGGTTCAAATCTACAGGGACAGGTGCAGCTTATCTCTATTACTAAGTTAACAAAATAAAAAATAAAAATGGGGATTTTAGGATAGAAATTGAAACAAATTAAAAGCAAAGATAGAAAAGTAATCAAGAATGCAATTTAATTAAATAAAATGACAACAAACACCAAGCCTAAGGTATAATTTCAGTAGTGATTCTTTGAATTTATCATTCATTCAAAAATAAACTCTTATATTCCTTAATAAACTAGTTATGATTACTAAAAAGATTTAGGAACCTATCTCTCCTTACTTCCTTATTAACTAAAATAAACTCTTTGATTAATTCTCTTATCAACAAACAACCCTAAAAAGCTCTTAGGATGTAATCTCTTTATAAAATTAAAAACTAGAGAGACCACTAATTCTAGTCAATAGACATATAAGTTTAGTTTCTTTAGACTATATTATGTATCTATATAACATGAGTAGAATACCCTATATTGAACCATGCTATTTCACCATTAAGCATTAGAATAATCAAATAATTATGAATTTAATCATTGTAATTGGAAATATATTATTTTGACAACATAAAAGAAAGATAAAGAACTATCCAAGAATATACAAAAATTAAATGAACTAAGATAAGAGGGAGAAGGGACAACTGTCTCGTATACCTCTTTCTTGTAAACAATCCTAAAACCTTATCTAGTATTCTTAAAACTAAGGGATAAAAACTAAGGTCAAGACTAAATTTAAAAAATCTCACTTTCATTGGGATTATCCTACAAAAATAAATCCTACCTAATTAAAAATCCTAAATAAAGGAAAACAGGGGTATAAATAAATAGAACCTACTGAGTTTAGAAAGACCTCAGCCATTTAATCATAACTATTCTCTAAAACAGTCTTACTAACTAAGGTGTAGACATAGTTTACGCTTAGACTTCTTTTGGAAATTTTCTTTTGTAGGTTTTCATTATTTATTGAAATTTGCATCTTCGTTCCTTCTTTGCTAAATTTGTACTTTTAAATACTTTTTGATCCAAATATTTGATCTACTTCATAAAACATAAAATATATAATTATAATCCATAATTACAACCGTTTTATTAATAAAAATATAGGAAATTAACATAAAATATATGTACTTTATATATACTAGCAAATACCCTAGACTATATTGGTAACTAATAAAATAACTATTCTTAACGAATTTGATTAAGGTTAATTGTGCATGCGAGAGGAGGTAATTCCTTAATTTAATATACTTATATGTCTTAAGAGAGTGCATTGATACCTTAAATTAATTGTATTTTTAACTTTGATAAATGAACTGGTTTGACAATTAAAATTCCTCGTAAGTGAATCTAAAAGCCTTAGCAACTTTTTATATTGATTTCTTTTTTATTTATTCATTTTTCCTTTGCTAGTTTAATAATTAAATTATTTATCATAAAATCATGTTAGTTAATTTAATTATTTTTCTAGGATTAATAAGCTTAATACTTGTAGTCCTTAATAACTTGGAATATATAGATTTTAACTTGCTACAATCAATCTTGTGCACTTAAAGATTAGATTAATAAAATTTTTAGCATCATTACCAGAGAGTAAAATTTAGAATATTCTAGATTATCAATCCCTTAAAGACTATGATTACTAAGCTTATTAATCTTATCAAAGCAGTTAGATTAAACTAGGAAGATTTTATAGCAAGTTATTTAATTAGTAAACTAACGAAAGCAAAGTGAATAAAAACAAAACATAAATTAATATAAACAAGTGATAAGGATTCAAAGTTCACTTATAAGGAATTTCAATGATTAAAAAATTTCATTTATCAAAGTTGAAATGGTGATTAATCTAAGCATAAATGCCTTCTCTTGAGATATACATATACATGTAATTAAACAATTACCACCTCTTTCATCCATAATTAACCTTAATCATCTATTATGGTTAAATATTTGACTTCCAAATACTTCGAACATATGATATTTTTATTGTTGTTATTGAATAACATTGTAAAAAGATTATCACAGTATAACTAGATTGGTTTAGCAACTAAATCAACCATAAACAAGTTAAAAATTAACTTTCTCATCATCAGCCTATAAAGTAGTCTTATAAAATGCAACAAACTTACTATATGTATATTATAAAATATCAAAAGTTTATACTTCACACTTTTCCATAAAAATAACTTTATTTTATAACATAAAGACATAACTTGATGTAGACTGCTATCGTCTAAACATACAATAAAGTCAAAATATGTATACCCATTTAAATTTAATTTCTCAGCCTTCTTATACGTTAATGTATAATCATTTGTCTCTTGAAAGTATTAAAAAAACTCATTTAATTGTAATTATTGTTATATACCTTGGTCAATAAATATCTACCAACATTCTAACCAGGAGTGCATATCTGGTATAGTATAGGCCTAAATATACATCATATTGTCAACTACACTATAATAAGAAACATTCCTTATGGTCTCTCTTTTAACTTCACTCTTTGCACACTATGATAAAGATAATTTATCACTATGAGACACCGGTGTTGTATAAGGGTTAAATTTTTCATATTAAACCTTTACAATAAACACTTAACATATTTTATTTGAGAAAGGTGTATAAGTTTTAAGATTTATCTAGGTAAGTCTAAATGCCAAGGACAAAGATGCTTCATTGAGATCATTCACATCAAAGTACTTAATCAAAAGGTGCTTAACCTTATGCAATATAGCCAAGTTATTATATGCAAAAAAGAAATAATTTACGTACTAAAGAAATAAAATGACCACATTCCCCTAACCTAGTAGTACAAGCATATTTTAACTTAATTTTTTGTAAAACCTAATGAGTTGATTACCTCAATATATTTCAGGTTATCTAATAGAAAACTTGTTTAAATATATATAATGATTTCCTCAAATCATAGATGAAATGACTTTTATCATCTTCCTGAAATCCTTTTGATTGTAATATATAGACTTCCTTCTTAAGGTCTCCATTTATAAAGTCAATTTTAACATATATCTAATATAGCTCCATATAATAATAAAATACTATTATCATAGTAATTCTAAATACTTTTTTTTGAAAGATATAGGATAGAAAATAAAATTAAAGTCTATCCCTTCTTTTTGAGTAAATTCTTTGGTAACTAATATAAGATAGAAAATAAAATTAAAGTCTATCCCTTCTTTTGAGTAAATCATTTTGTAACTAACCTAACTTTAAACCACTTAGTCTTATCTCGAGGGTCCTTTTTTGGTTCTTTAATTCTATTTATATTCAATACATTTTTAGTTTGGGGTAAACCAATAAGTTTTCATATATGATTATGTTTTTATGTATTACATTTCATCTATCATTGTATCCCATCATCAATCTAAATGATGATTGGAAACAACGTTTAAACAAGTAATTAGACTAATGATATGTCTCACTATGATAATCTATATAATCCAATGATACAATATGCCTTCTTTCCTTACTAAATCTTCTTAATTAAACATATTTAATATCATCATAAGTCAAAGGAACCTCATTCTGTATCTGTATTGTTGGCCCCTGAATTTTTTCTTGATGAATAAGCATGATTTACTTGAATTATGAGGTTTTTTTTGGGTTAATTTTATAATTAATTTTTATGTCAATATTAGTAGGATTTTATTATATGGTTTAGTGGAATTAAAGTTGTACGAATGCATAAAAGGTCATTCTTGGTAAGTCACTTAAGCATATAAGGTTATAAGGCTTAAAGGAGGGATAAAGTGGACATTTCGGGCATAACTTTTTGTGTAGATGCCCAAATGAAGTGATTTTTATTTAAAGTAAATTAGAGACATAGAGCTATGATGAAGAAATCAAGTTTAAATTCGGTCGCTAAGGATCTAAATTTTTGAAGGGAAGTTGAACATAGAATGCTATGTTAGTATTGGAACAAACCAAAAATGATTGGGACATCACTTTTAGAGTACTGAACCAAATTGAATGATTTTGGTGTCATTAAAAACTTAAGACAATGAGGAACAATTTTTTAGAAGGAAGTGTTAACAAATTTTGTCATTTACTTGATAAGAATGATCACGGATAATTGACCCAAAGTTTGTGACTTTTAGAAGAGTTTGAGTGGTTAGAATTTATCTTAGTGAATATGATATATATGGGTCCTCAAATTGTATTCCTATTGAATGGGAATGCTTGTCAATTATAAAGGGACTCAAGGGAGGCACGAGGAGCAAGAGAAGAGGCATCTTTGAGCAAGTTATAAGAAAGGAAATTAAGGTGGGTTTCATGTTTATAATTGAGTAATGAGCCATTAATGTTTTCTTCCAAATCAAGAAAATAAAATGATTTCAATTACTTCATAAATGTTGCTTTTATTGCTTTTGAATGATTTGCAAAATTACTACATGTTTCGGTATATGAATTTTATTGATGAATTTCAAAATAAAGATGGAAATGCATCAAAACATTTTATGTTATGCCTTGAAAAATGTCATGGCATTCTGTATTTTTGGAAAAGCAGAAGAAGCATGAAAGTATCATAAAATGATTTGAGAATAAATTTGCTTGTGTTTGGGCAAGAGAGGAATGTTTCGTTAGTCATGTGCACGTCGACATATAGCCTTCTCCCGCCTACTTGAGGCCACGAGATCCTGAGAAATCGGACTCATTTTGTTCACAGTATAAACTTTGGTTTATCCGTTCTGCTCCAATAAACTCTCGAGCCATTTGTTTGTGCATTTCATCTTTGCATAGTCATGAATGGTGCATAATTGAATGTTGTGTGATGATATTCAAACTATGAGTTTGGGTTAAGATTGTGAATTTGTTTGAAAATTTGAGAACTATGTGCTTTAAAAAATTTCTATGAAAAATGACACATTTCAATGATTTTGCTCATTCTTCGCTATAAACTTGTTACCCACAAGCTTTTAAGCTCACCCCCTCCGTCCCATCTTCAGGTGAAGAAAATGAGATCTAGTGATCAAGATTCAAAGTATCGCTTCAAGCCCTGCATGTTTTGTATTTTAAGCTAGATTTTGTAATCATAAGGTTTTAATCGCATTTTAAGCACTATTAGTTCCAGTATCTTATTTATTTTGGAATTATGAGATATGGATGTATTGTGGTTTGAAATGCCATTACGGTTATAAAATAACTCTTATCTTTTGGTGTTAATGAATTATGAATTATGTGTGGATGCCATTGAGTGGGAATATAAATTTGTGTATGGTTAAGATTGAGTTGAAATTAGGGATACTTGAGGAAGTAATTGATATGAGATGATGAATTTTTGAACATGAATTGTGGTTATATATAAGTAAGATGTGTTATGGTATAAAAGTATGAAGATGAATCAATAATGGTTAAGGTGTTTTTCATTGGATTACGCCCATGTTATATGACTCCGGATAGTTGACTAATAAGGGTTCTTTGAAATAACCCTACAAGGTAATAAGCTCACATTTTATGATATTCTAGATAGTTGGGTTCTGAAAATGGGGTCCAACAGATGTGGTATTAGAGCACCAGTTAGACTCTGAAAATGGGGTCTAACATGTTTGGTATCAGAGCACCGGAATCATGATCTTACATGGGCACATATGTATGAGTTACACGTACGAACAATTGTTAAGAGCTTAAGTTGATGGAAACAGTGAGAAGGATAATGATCTGTCAGAAAGTGAGAAAACGAAAGTTGTGGATAAATAGAAATGGGAAATAGTATGTGGTTAGATATGATAAATACTAATTCAATGCAATTGTATTGGAGGATGTATTATTGAATATGACACCAATATTTCACAGCGGTGAAATATTTTCGAAAGTGATATAGATCCGAATGTATTGTCATGGATTGTTTGAGGAATATAAGGATATAAGTATAAATGATGAGATTAGAGTGTACGAGCAGAATGCAAAGAAAACATAACCTTGTTATAATTTTAAGAAGAGGAAATGGGAACTGAAGTGGTTGTTCAATTAATGCAACAGGAGTTATGTTCCGCAGTAAGAAGATATTAATGGACTTGAGATCAGAATTTATAATGATTATGCATTGATAATTATTGAATTGATTGAGGATATACATATAGAAAATGAAATGAATGATAATAGGAAAATGAGATAGCAATGAAGAAATAAAGAAAGGGAAATGAAATAGTCATAAATGACTTTACATGAGATGAATGAAAGGATATGTAGTATGGGGAAAGTTAAAAGTGTGTATAAGATGGGATTTATGCATGAGTGAGATTAAGAAAAGGATGAAAAATCAAATGAGAAGAGTAGATGCACTCAATATGGTAGTTGACTCATTATGAAATAACATAGCATCAAAAAGGGTGAATTCTGGAAAGCTGGAATGCAATTGGTGTTAGTATGTTTGATATAGAGAGAAATGTTGTCTAAGATCAATTGAGATCAATGTACCACTTTGATTGACTTTAAGCATCACTATCGTTATTATAGTGATTTCATTGGAATACTGTATGAGGAGTTAGATGACATAAAGAGTTGTTCGCTTTGTATTGTGATGATTAAGGCCTAACAATGGTTGAAGGCCGAAATTGATTGAAGAGGTTACTGATAAGTGAAATCGATCTGTATTAGAAATCAAGTGATTCAAGAAAGAAGAATGAATTTGGTAGATCATGCCAAAGATATGGAATATAGTGAGATATGCATAAGAGTTAAATGTACTGATACTAAGAGATGTGGAATATGAAGCGAAAGATAAAATGTTTACAAGAGTATCACCTTCCCAAGGCATGCTTACAGTGAGTACAAGATGAGCTTAGGTTAGCATAAAGAATCAACTAAGCTTGAATTGTATTGGTCCATACGAAGTTACTAAGAACCGGACCGTTGACTTATGAGTCAGTGTTACCAACAAAGATGTGTTATTGCAAGTATATTAAGAAATATCGATATAATCTAACATAGATGAAATTTTAGCACAGGAAATGAAATTTGTGAGTAATCTGAAACCTAATGAGAAATTAGTTAAGAAAGTGAAAGCCCAAATAAGGGACAAAAAGACTTGGTAAGTCTATCGACTATGATCAATGAGAAGAAATTATTCAAGTGTTGAAGCTAAATGGGAAACAGAGAAACATCCTACCTTCTTGATCAGTCAGATAAGAATTTCAAGGATGAAATTCTTTTAAGAGGGGGAGAAATGTTGGCCCTCGAATTTTTTCTTGATGAATAAGCATGATTTACTTAAATTATGAGGTTTTGATGGGTTAATTTTAGAATTAATTGTTATGTCAATATTAGTAGGATTTTTGTAACATCCCGTTTTCATAGAACGGGTCGGACCTAAGAAATGGGTCCAAGTGAGGTCAATCGGAGAAGTTAGAGAAAAACCACATCTCATGCTCATGCACTTGTGAACAACGATTGTTACTC
>JANQBM010017726.1:0-11845 GCA_025594535.1 Erythroxylum domingense | reverse complement strand
TAAGTATCAGTTAGAAGATTATTCAATACAAGAAGAACAAATCCCAATCTTCTGTGACAACACAAGTGCTATCAACCAATCGAAGAATCCAATACAACACTCAAGAGTAAAGCATATCGAAGTTAGGCATCATTTTTTGCGAGACTATGTTCAGAGGGGAATTATTAGTCTACATTTTGTTGAGACGAATCATCAATGGGCAGATATATTCACTAAGTCCTTGAATGAAGAAAGATTCAAAGAAATCAGATGAAACTTGAATATGGTAGTGTTGAGTGATAAATCATCTGACACGTTATGACCCAGAGGAATTTACAAAAGGAAGGTAAAAAGTCGTAAGTTTTCTAGAGCAAAGTAACTGAACGTTACAGAAGGTAACTTTTGAGAAGGCAGTATAAAAAAGAAATCCTCTGAAAAGGTTCAGAACATCACCGACTTTGGAATACTTTTGAAATCCTCTGAAATCGACTTTGCAGAAGCTCTAAAAAAATGTTTCATTACTTCTGATTTCAAGCCCTTTTGTTTACATTCTCATCTTCAGAAACCAATTTCAGTACTTTGAAAAGTTCCTACTCTCTAAAGATCATAATGGATCAAGCTATGATTTATGGAAGACTCGTTGATTTTGACTCCTTGAAGAAGAATCAGATGGACATTAAATCAGAAGTTGATGCAGCATGATGGAAGAACTTCTTTCAGATTGTCAGTTATTGTGACGTTGGAGCTAATCAAGAAGGTCAATGGATGTCCATATGTTAGAGTTGAGGTGTCTCAGAACACGAGATGGATGACTAAAAGTCTTGTAGAGAAGGCACATGTCAATCGACAACTATATGGATGTAGCGACCCAAATGACAAGAAGACGACAAATTTTGTTCCAAAAGCTAGGGTTCTATATACTTTTTCACTGTATTATACTAAGAACAGGATCGAAGAATGTTGTGACAAACATAGATGAACAATGCCTGTTCTATCTACTCAACGATCAGCCAATAAATCTTCCACACTTACTTTTGGGGTATATAATGAAGACAAAGAGGGATTCCAATGCCTTACCATATGACATGATGTTAATAAGAGTCTTTAGAGATTCTGGAATTCTTTTGGATAGAGGAAACAGGGTGAAGATGAATATCAAAAGCATTATTAATGCATCTACTGTACGTAGAATGGGATTGAAAACTCAAGAAAAGGAGGAGACAACTTCTATGGTGAAACCAAGGACTGAGGGGGAGCGCATAGTCAGACGTAGCGTGAGTGGAAATGCTACTCCTACAGAGAAGAAGAAACCTCAATCCTTGGGAAGAATGGCTATAGAAGAAAAGAAGAATAAATCGTCTGAGGTAGCAATTAAAGATAAGATGATTTTACAACAAGAAAAAGCCAGGCGCATCTATCTAAGAAACAAGTGTCATTGAAAAGAAAAGGAGAGACACCTGATGTTGAGCAAGTTAAGAAATCTAGAAGATCACCAAGGTTACTAACTCTCCGATAACAAGAGCAGAAGAGAGGAAAAAAATTAATTCCTAGTGAAGATTCTAAAAAGGTAGAAAAAACACCTCAGGCTATTAGGTCTTTGGTCTCAATCTTGAAATAACAGCAGCCAAAGTTAACAAAAGAGACTGAAATTAAGAGGAAGTTGGAGTTTGAGAAGAAAAAACCCCAACAACAACCACCTTCTAGACTGGTAGAAGTAAATAAGAAGTTGAATACCAGTCAGAAAGAGAGTACCTTAACTAGTGTTAAACAGAAGGAAAAATCAATTGATTCTCTTAATCCTATAAGAAAAGAGGACTTAAAAATGAATGTGATAGAAGAAATGGTACCTGTTAGAAGCAGAGGCTCAATCATCATAAGAGAACCTGTGAAAAGGAAAATCAAGCTACAAATTGAACCTATCTTGGTCAATGATTGGTCTATACATCTTCTGAATCATGAAGAGAGAAGATTATATGGGATTCTGAGAGACGAAAAATCAGAACCATACCTATTAAAGATGACAAAGGATCGATATACTATCTACCCAGCTACAGGTAGAACATTGATCAAGATTGTACCTGATGTGCAACCTAGAGCTTCAAACATTGTACGCAATGTAGAAAAAGGGAAACAGAAGATGTACCCTGAAGGAAGAATAGGTGACCTTACAGATGAGAAAATTCAAGAAGTTGTGAGAAGCATAGAAGATGCATGCAATGTAGAACAACAAAGAGGAATCTATGTTTCACACCACATTTCAAAGGCATCAGGAAGTCATTGTGGACACTTCTCCACAGACGCAACTTCTCAGGTAGTTGGAAGGGTGACTAAAGGACGGTTCAGAACTATCATGGTCAGAGATATCAGTTTCAACTTAGAAACTTTTGTGAACCTACTTATCCACCTTAGACCTTTGAGTTCTATACCATCAATTAAAGATGTTCTTTACGTTCTTGGCAAACCAATACCAAAACTACCAAAGCCTGATGACCTTGATCCCCTAGAAGGATACCAATTGTTCAAACCTCCTGTTTTGAAAATCATTGAATTAGATGTGTTTCCTTCATAAACATATGCTGAACCAAACTTCTATCCATCAAGTGCACCTCAACGAGTTCCTACAATTGGGATGGAAGAAGTTAGTCACTCTCAGCAGTGGATTTAGGAAGCCTTAGTGAAGGAGATTAAAGAAATTCATACTAAGGTTGATGATTTGAGGGACTCCGTTAGTGATGTACATGAGGAAGTAGCTTATCTTCGGGTGACAGTAGAAGAAGACCTCAAGTTGATCAGGACTGACATGCAACGTATGTTTTCTGAAATCATGCAGCATCTAAGAAAACCTTTTTGATTAATAACAAATAGGGGGAGAAGAACAGAGAAAGGGGGAGAAAAGTAGAAGGTAGAAGAAAGAAGAAAAGAATAGGGGGAGAAGAACAGAAGAAAGAGGGAGAAAAGTAGAAGGTAGAAGAAAAAGAAAAGAATAGGGGGAGAAGAACAAAAGCAGAGGGAAACAGAAGCAGAAACAAAAGCTGAAGAAAGAAAAACAGAAGAAAGAAAAGAAGATAGTATATGTGTATTTTGTTCCAATTCTTACTCATTATCTAAATAAAAATAGTTCATTCACTGTTATCTTTCTAAATTACGATTATTTGTTATCATCAAAAAGGGGGAGATTGTTAAGTCAGGAGGACTTCACGTTGATTAATTTTGGTGATAATCAAATAATAATAATGTTAGAAATAAATGAACTAGTTTGATGAGTGCGTTAAGTGTACAGAAGAAATATACAGAAGAAGTAGAGAAGACAGAAGAAGCGCAAAGATACAGAAGAAGTAGAAAAGGCAGAAGAAAACAGAAGACAGAAGAAGCATAAAGATATAAAAGAAGTAGAAAAGACAGAAGAAGCACAAAGATACAGAAGAAGTAGAAAAGACAGAAGAAAGAAGAAGACAGAAGAAGCACAAAGATACAGAAGAAGTAGAAAAGAAAAAAGAAAACAGAAGACACAAGAAGCGCAAAAATACAGAAGAAGTAGAAAAGACAGAAGTAAAGATACAAAAGAAGCAAAACACAGAAGAAGTAGAAATACGAAAGAAGTAAAGATACAGAAGAAGCAAAGCACAGAAGAAGCAAAACACAGAAGAAGTAAAGATACAAAAGAAATAAAGCACAGAAGAAGCAAAATACAAAAGAAGTAAAGACACAGAAGAAACAAAGCACAGAAGAAGTAGAAACACAGAAGAAGTAAAGACACAGAAGAAAACACAGGCGATACAAAGCAGAATATACGCTAGTACGTCAAAGCAGTTAGTTAGTTGGAGTTAGTTACAGAACTCAACTAAATATTGGTTATCAAGAATCAAGAAGCAGTTATCAAAACTCAAGAAGCGATTATCAAGATTCAAAGAAGCAGATGGAGACTGAGACTATAAATAATAGTCATAGTCGAAGATTACATAATTTTTCGAGAAACCTTTGATTCTATATCTTTTGAGTGTTTAACTGTATACTTAGAAGAGAAAAATTTTGTAGTGCGATACTGGAGAGCTAAACCTATTGTAACAATAGCTTACGATATCTTTCTAGAGAGAGAAAGAAAAGGCTAAGAGCCTGGAAACGCTAAGATAACTGAAAGAATACTCGGTGTAAGAGACTTGAAGAGGCTCTAGAAGGAAGAAAGAATACTTGTACATTTGTTGAAGTATAGTAAATACTCAGACGAAATTTGAGGACTGGATGGAGCCAACGGTTTAGGGTGAACCAGTATAAAATCGCGGAATCTATCTTCTATCTCTCAACTCATTTTATTTTGTTCTTAAATAAGTATATAGAAGTTAATTGCGATTTATCTATGTCACAGTTTTCTTATAACATTTGTGATATTCTTTTAACAAGTTAGAGAAGTTCTTATCAGAAATATTAAGAAGTTTGTATTCATGAAAAGGATACACAATTCAACCCCCCTTTTTGTGTATATCATATATTATAAGTAATTTTTATATTAACGTGTGATTTACTTCACTAAGGTCCAAATTCCAAAACAAATATAAGAGGATTGGTTAAGTTAGTCTATCCTTTATAGATGGTTTGATATTATTCACAAGGGCTTAAGAATATTATACAAGTCTTATAATGAGTACCCTACATCATTTAGAAAGAGCGAATATCGATCCCACAGGGATTGATGCCTAGACACCACTTAATTTAGAAAAAGACTCTATTTAAGAAATAAAATTGTTTAATGCAATTAATCTAGAAAATTAAATTAAAATTAAAAGACTAATGAAAACAATAGACAATACCGTAATTGCAGAAAATCTGAATTCAAGGATCTAAATCCTAGAGATTACTTTTTCCTTATTTTGTCTCCCTCATGTTTCATTGATTGAATTGTTTCTCATCCTAGATTTCTGAATGTACTAATTACCCTCTCTCAAGGTGTAACTATTTGTCCCTAATTGAATTTACGGGAATCAATTGAACGATCTCTTAACCTACCCAATGGCTCTATCGATTCAACTAGTTATTACACTATCCTATGGAGGATCAATTGACTAATTGAGATCTCTCTTCTAATTATTCAATTGACATAATAATTGCTTATCTATAGGTCACCAACTCTCGTTATACAATCCTACATGATTTTCATCTCACTTACTCTCTCGATTTATCGCAAGATGACAATTAAGAATAATAATTATCAAAGACGCTTCATTCAATTCAATAAAACACGAGTTTTGACAAAATAATGAAAAAGCAATCCCTAATATGAAATTAGCCTAACATAGTCTCCATAATACTATCAACATTCAAATAATCCATCTTTACAAAGAAAGGAAGAGATTAAAATAATAGAAAGTGAATAAGAAAACTCTTTCTCTTCTTTGCCAAAATTTGGAATTTTGATGTTGATGTGCTATTTTTCCCAATCTTGGTAATGATCCTTGTTTTCAATCATTCCTTGATGCTCCAAACATGTGTTCTTCACTCAAGGATGGTTTTTCTACAGGTAGGTGTCGTCCCCCTTCAAGATGGAAGCTTAATTGTCTTTATATAATCCAAAAAATTAGGTTTAATGAAGCCTCACAGATTGCCTCGGGTTACGATTCCCACGCCTGTGGGAACCTGCATGATTCCCATTAGTGTGGGAATTACAAGAAAAAAACTTTTATCTTGATTTCCCACGTCCATGGGAATTTGCTTAATTAACGAACGTGAGAATTGGTCCCAGATGTGATCCTCTTGTCTTCTCTTCTATGCTCTCTTGTTCATCCTCCAACTTGCTTCCTCTCCTTTCCTACACAAAAATAAGCAATTGTTACCCTCAATTAGCATCCAACACACAAGACCACAATGGAAATTGAACTTAATGAAAACATACAAAATGAATCCTAAACTAGAACAATAAAGAATAATTATGCTAGAAAACATATGCCAATTACCTATAAAAACATATCCTAGTGCACACATATCAACATCCCCACACTTGAATCTTTGCTTGTCCTCAAGCAAAATGAATACAACCAATCAATTCAACCACTTCATTTTCACAAAGATCAAAACACATAATCTCTCAAATTCAAGCCAACTTAAATATCAATTTAATGCATATATCATGACTACTTTTTTCATTGGTGTACACAAGCAAACTCACAATTGGCACAATAACTCAAAGATAAGTAAAGATGCACAAATGAATCTTCCTCACGATTTTTGCTCATTTCGCTTAAGTATTTAAGGGTTAGTGTTTCGCTCAAACTTCCAATAGGAAACTACACTACCATAGGCTTGCTAATACACCAATTCTCCTCTACAATTATTGCATGCATAAATTGATCAAAAGGACTTGTTTAGGGTTGTAATATGGTAAGGGTTAAGGTGGGTCACAAGAAATGGAAAAGGGTTAAGCACAAGCATAAGTAAAGTATAAAGTGGATAAAAAATGTGATAACTAAACATAACTACGCGACATATAAATATAACTGATATTCTGCACTTATTAATGCTATTCACTTATTCTTCCTTTTTTTCATTTCTTACTTTTCTTTCTTTTCCTTCATATATGGAAGAACTATGGATCAAAACTAGCACCATATATTCTGTAGTCCACGGGCAGAAATATATTCAATTTGTCTCGGTAAAAATTTCACACAATCCCAACTAATATTTTACTTAATACTCTACTAAGCTTATGAAAGGATTGGATAATGGGGTTTAAGGTTTTTTTTTAATTTCGGGTGTTTTTAGGAAACAAAAGGTTAAGGCTCAATGGGGGTAGCAAGAGGTAATCACAGTAGGTCGTTTAAGCTAAGGGTTAACACAAAAAGGGCCTAGATCATCTCTATTAAGCATGCATTCAGTAGACTCAAACTGATTCAAAGCAAGTTCTGAAGGTAGTAACCTAAGGAAGTAACACTCAACAAAGAAATGAAATGACTATAAATGGAGTCATATGGCTCAATCCTCACTTTGGCTCATTTGAAAACTCATTATGCATCTCTACACTACCTTATTGTTCATATGGCAATTTATGACTAAGCTTATGCACCCAACTATGTTTCATCACTCTATATAGTTCACTTTCTACTTAAAAGGCCTAATTTGAGTTCAGGCATGCAATCAATCTAATTCCAACTACATGACAGAATTTTCATGGTAGTATTTATCAGAGTGATTTAAATATGGTTCTATTGCTAACACAAAACACACATAATATGCCTAAATATGCATCATATTTAACAAAAATGCAAACAATGCAATTTAGCAAGTTAATTTCACCTCCCCACACTTAAGATTTCACATTGTCCTTAACGTGACAAAGCAAGAACCAAACGAAAGGGAAATGACATCAAACCATACAAAAGAAAATGAAATTAAACCGAACAAGAGAAATCAAACAGTGAATGGTATGAGAACAAATAGAAAATATTGAAGTCAAAGCATAATGAAGGAAGTTGAAACTAATAAAAGATATAGTATGCTAATAACTAATATGAAATCAAATACACATGAAGGAAAATACATTCATACACACGAAGTAACAAAAAAAACTAAAAGGTTGAGGGAAAAGAAAAGTTTATTCCGATGGTGGTGGCGAAGGTGTTGGTGAAGGAGCTTCAAAGTTGTTCCTCCGACATAAGTTGAAGAACCTTTTTTCAAACTACGCTGCTCCTTGTGAACCTGCCATATTTGAGTGCCAAGTTTATTTATTTAGGACATCATTTGTTGTTGAGCGGAGGCGACCTGGTCTAATAGTTAGTGAAGTTGATCGACCCCTATTGGTGCACTTGGTTCCTCCTTTACTGCTGCTTCCTCTGGTTCTTGAGCTGCTCGGGATGTAGATGGTTGGGACGCAGCTGTATTGATTTGTCCCCTGTACTTAAACACGGTACACCTTTGAGGATTACGGAATTTCATGGAATGGACCTCCACAATCTTGAGATGTCTTAAATATGATATATCAAAAATATCATGGGGCGTTGCACGTACCTCTTTCAAATTGTGATTATAAAAACTAGCTATAGCAGTAACAATATGTCCCATTCCAAAATATGAACTTTGTTTATTAATGACACTTACAATTGACCTAAAGATTCTAAAAGATGTATTGATTTTTACTTTGTGATCTATGCACCATAAGAAAAAGAGTTGTTTAGCCAAACATTTACTACTCTCGGTTTTATTTAACATAGTTAAACACATGTATTTATGCAATAGTAAATTTTTGGCGCTACGTATTAAAGCGTTTGGTGAATTTGTGAATTGAAACGGTCCTCATTAAAATATTCCAATATGAGTCAGCATCAAAATCAAGATGGTCATCCAAAATTTTTGTATTTTGCAAATAAAAAAGATGATGCATAACACTAAAATCCAGTTTATATGGAACACCGAATAATTGAAACCAAAAGATATCCATTTTCAAGGTATATTGGATAGTAGTGAAAAATTCAATTGTCATTATGGGATGAATGAAAAATTCAATTGTCATTATGGGATGAATATTCATGTCGCACCGTATGAAACTATTCCACCCTATATTGTTGGCTAGCCTCTCAATCCCTGTCCTTACTCCTATGTTTTCTAACAAATCAAAATCAAAATACCTAGGAGGGATTATTCTCCTATTTTTAAAATCACGAAAGCGCATACCTTCTTCTTCTGAGTAAATCGGGAAAGGAGCCTGATAAGTAACCGCTAAGTTTGTTTTACCTTCACCCGAGACTTATTAGCGCACTACATCGACTGGTTTCCGAGCCATCATTTTCTTCGGTGCCATTGTAGAAGAGAAATCTGCAAGAATAGAGAAGAGAGACTGAATTTCAATCTAGAGAGAGATAGCAACAATCTTAACTAAATCTTTGTGTTTTTGAATGAATAATGCATGAAGACATGCAAGAACATAAGATTAATGAAAAAGAATGAGAAACATACTAAGAATGTAGATGAAAAATGAAGAGTTTTTGAGAGAAAGAAGAGAGAAAGTCATGGGTTAGAGAGAGAGAGTGCAAAAAATTTGAAAGGATAAGGAGAGAAAGAAGGGGGAGATTTTAAACCCCCCTTCGGATGGAATTCCCACATGGGATTCTTCTCCATAAATTTTCTGGAGAAGAATCCCACATCTGTGGGGATGCACCCAATTCCCATGGGCGTGAGTTTACTCTCCAGAAACTTTTTAGAGAGGATTCCCACGTCCGTGCAAATCACCCCAATTCCCATGAGTGGGAATTTGTGATCCTCAAGATTCCAAACCTTCTTTCAAATGTAATTTCATTCTCCATGATTCCAAAACCTACAAAAAAACATCAAGATGATATCAAAAGAAAACAAATCGAAATTCAAGCACACTAAATTAATTGTTTATGAAATATAACTACACAGTAACACATTAAAATAAATCGAAGAACTAACTAAATAAAACCACTGAAAGGAACTAAGCATGCTAAGTTAGAGTCATTAGCTTGACCTTTCCTCATAAATTTATGAGCAAACGTAAGATAAGAAAGAGATAATCTCCCTTTCTTGTGGATATGTCCCTCCATAGTATGACTTACAACGATGACCATTGACTTTGAATGATTCTCCCTTGTCATTTTCCAGCTGCAAAGCTCCATGGGAAAATGTTTGAAGAACTTTGAAAGGTCCACTCCATTTTGACTTGAGTTTGCCCGAAAATAGCTGAAGCTTTGAATTAAACAAAAGCACTAAGTCTCCTTTTTCAAATTCCTTCTTTTTAATGTGGCCATCATGCTATTTTTTTTGTCCGTTCTTTGTATAATTTAGCATTTTCAAAGGCATCATATCTTAATTCATCCAACTCGTCGAGGTGTAACAATCACTTTTCTCCTGCCAACTTCCAATCCATATTCAATTTTATGATTGCCTAATAAGCTCGATGTTCTAATTCTAATGGTAAGTGACATGCCTTACCATATACAAGTCGATATGGTGTTGTACCTATCGGAGTCTTAAAAGCTGTTCGATATGCCCACAGGGCATCGTCTAATTTTATTGACCAGTCTTTTCTTGAAATGTTCACTGTCTTTTCCAAAATCCTTTTTAGCTCTCTGTTCACCACTTCTACTTGACCACTAGTTTGTGGATGGTACGGGGTAGCCACTCTATGATGAACATTGTATCTTCTCAGAAGGTTCTCGAATGATTTGTTGATAAAGTGAATTCCCCCATCATTTATGATTGCTCTAGGCATGCCGAATCTAGTAAAAATCTTCCTAATGAACTTCTGAACCACCTTGCTATCATTGGTTGGGGTAGCATTCGCTTCAACCCATCTAGAAACTCACATTGTTGCACAAATGTACAAGTGTTATTTTATTCACATCAATGTATAGAATGTATGCACAATGCATGTTCAATGACAATTCCGGGATATGATATTGATTCTAATCATCAAAACATTTAGATATCAAGCCCTCATTAATATCATTTGTATTTATAATTTGGACCATTATAAAACAATGTGAAATCAATAGCATAACCTAATTGACCACTTCAGATTTTCTACCCATATCATTTCGAGTCAACTTTGCATAATTAATCTAATAGGGTAAATGACAAAATTAGGAAAAACTTCCTTCTGAAAAGTTGTTCTATAGTGTCTTAAGCTTCTAATGACTCTAATATCATCCAATTGGATTCAGTATTCAATGAGTTATTCACAAAATACCACAAACTGTGCACATATGAACTTTTGGCTAGTACATGATCATACCCTCTAATTGTACAACTCATATCTTTCAGCTCAGATATCCAAAAGTTACAAACTTTATACCAATTTAAAGCTAAGAGAATAATATACAACTTTGGTGAAGACAACTCAGCCTTATTCGGCCCACATCAATACAGGTTATTCAATAACAACAGGGCCTGATTTCTGTCCCTAGTAGTGCTACTGCCTAATCCAAAACTTACTTTCAGGCTCAAGTTCAAAACCCTTAAGGACATAATTAAAATTCAGTTTCTTCTTAACAGTTGTAGGAAAATGTCTCTATTTCAATTTAAATTAAAAATAATTTCATTTGTAAATCTACAGATCAAAATATAGCTAAAATACTGAAGCATATTCAGTAAAAACATTTCAGCTATCAAATTCCAGCACACCTCAGCCTTTTCATCCTAACACACCCTTTCGGGATAACTTTGCATGATCATTATGACAAGGAAAATGGTGTATTTCAGTAACAATTTCTTATAGACAGTTGTTCCACTATTTTTCTAGTTTCTAATAACAACAAAATCGTACAATTTGATTCAGTATACTAAAAATTATACTAAAAACAGTTCAGACTATTTTTAAACTGCAACAGAACTCCTAACTCTACTTCCAGCCAGATTTTGAAATGTTTAGAGATAGAATTAACATTCAACTTCTTCAGGAATGTTGTAGACATATGTATCTAATTTATTATGAATCAAGAATAAATTTATTTCGAAATCTACAGTTCAATATATAATCAAAATACCAAAGTCTATTTAATGAAAACTCTCCTGTTCATAACATTCCAACATACATCTTCACCAATATCTCATGCATTTCAGTCCAATTCACACATCATTCTCAAACCATTTAACATGAAATAATCACTAATCTTTTACTTACTTGTTCAGTGTTAATTCCAGCTCCAAAATCACTCCAAATCAGTACTCCAAACATGTAGAATCATCACACATTCAAGATGGAATTAAATGACTGTCAGCTATGATGAAAAAACAACAATCAGCTGGTTCTTTAGCTATTTTGTGATGGGTAAAAGCATGTATTTAAAGTGGTAATTTAGCATAGCTTCAAGCAAGACACAAGAAGGGGAGGACAGCAGCAAGTTTCAGATGAGAAGAGAAGAGA
>JANQBM010017715.1:0-11847 GCA_025594535.1 Erythroxylum domingense | reverse complement strand
ATTGATAAGAGTATTCAAAAAAAAATTTATATCGAGTTCTTAAGTGTTAAGTGATGTGACACGCCACCCTCGCGGGGCACGGACTCGGGTATCACCATCGATATCGGGTTCGGGTCCGGCGGGAGTGGGGTGTTACAAAAATGAAAGACAATGAAGAGATAAGGATGGTCTTTTAATAGATGTAATAATTATGGGTTATAACTTGGAGAATAAATTTGTTTGGTGAGTGTTATGTCACATGTCATCACACTCACCATTTAATAAACAAAATAATATCTTAATGTAATGGTGCTCCCAATCATTTAATGACTACTTTATTGTCTCCCTATTTCTAAACCAATTGCCACCCAATTTTGTATATCACTTTTCAATAAATCCTAATGCCACTTGTCAATTATTTCTGTTGCCATTTGTCAATTATTTCTACTGCTATTTATCAATTGTCTTGCTACTTGGCATTTTTCTTAATCTGCAAATACACATTAATTAATAAATCTCTCAATCGTACTAATTGATTCCAAAGTTACTAATTATGGTTCATAAATTCTTGTCAATTGGTAAACTAACGTACACGACATTGGAAATACTCATTCATATCACATTTCTTAAGCTCAATCATTTGTGACATTCATCTTAATTTCATACCCTGGAATATGCCAACTGGTCTAATTCACACTTTATACATGTATGCTAATATGATGCATTTGAACATATTTATGAAAATCAAGTAATAGTTGTACCAATTTCGTCCTATATGGTACTGCTCAGATGACTTATTAGTCTAACTCTTTAAATCTCTCAACAATTTGAGAGATGGGATGATACAATTCTCCTCCTCTTTAAGACATTTTGTCTTCAAATTTCTTAACTAATTGATTCCATAGACGGGGGTAATATTGTTTCATGTTTTTCTCATTCTCCAATTGACTTCTTTTCTCTATTCATTCAATTTCCTCAGATTTCTTAACAATTTATCCTGATGTTTGAGTATTTTACTGATTTTCCTCATAATTCACATCATTTGAAATCTTAATTTTCTAAATTGATAACACAGGCATCAAAACTAACTTATGCCTTTTGAACATAATAGCAAAGAATATAATGTGGACCTAAGTTCTTCTCACAATAGCAATAGTATCACCTCAAATTCGTGAACCTAATTTCGTGCTTCCACTGCACTACTCAGATTCTTCTTGTAGATTTAACTATGGGGACTAAGACTTAAGAGATTTAATATGCCGTACATCACTTCCTATACCATCTCCAAGCATATAATACATAGATGCTTAATAACATCATTCACAATAACCGATCAACGTAACCTTGAGGACTCCAAAATATATCTTTATCATTTATTTCATCATACATATGTATGTTCTCATTCAATTCAGAATTATAGATGCATAACCACCATGAAGTTCTGATCTCATATTCACTGACATGTTCTTATGTTAAATCATAACTCTTATCACATTAATCAAATAACCATTTCAATTCCAAGTTCAACCTCTCAACGTTATAGTAAATTTTGTTTTCTTTCAACTTGACTTGTACATTTTAATCTTATCATTTCTATCTATCTATATGTATGCTTTTCCCAGTTAATCCACAAAAATATTTCCACATCTATATCAATTCTAATATATATAACCACAGTACAATACTGATATCATATTCGCTGATATAACCACAAATACAAATATACTCAATTTTTGTTTATCATATCGAACTATGTTGTATTTCTTATTTCAAGATATCCATAAACCTTCATTTTTTTTCACTCTGACAGATCATCCTTCTTCTTATTGTTTCTAACAAATTAGACTCTTAAAGAATGTTCATACGTGTGACTTATGTAAATGCGACTCAAATTGGGGATTAGTTGCCACCGCATGTTATGATATGTTATGATGCATATACCTTGACATATACTTTAAAAAATGCCCATTTAAGATACTAAGCTTAGGCTTTGATACCACCTTTTTAACACCCCACTCTCATAGGGCATATTCCTGAATGTACCGATGGTATTTGAGAACAGACTTTATGAGAGTGGCATGTTAAGACAGTCAATCAAACTCATTACCAATTTTTCAATAATCATACGCATTTTTAGAAAGCTAATAATTATTTTTGGCCCACTTTATTCATAAACATCACCAGTCCCAATTATTAATACAATTACTGATCCATTTTATTTACAAACATATCTAGTCAGAAAAGTCATTACATTTCAAAATTCACCAATTCATTGTACAATAATTGCGACTTACAAATCTTAATATAAAATGACTGAAAACATAAGCAGGTGCAAACTGATCCTGACTCTTAGCTTATGTCTGATTTTAGTGGCTATACTCCAATTTGTTTAACTGGATGTCCCCTAAACCTAAAAGACAACGTTGCAATTTTGGTGAGTTTTGCAAACTCAGTGAGCGAACCTTCATCAATGGCTCACTCATTTTAGACACAATGGCATTTCACATATTCATATTCACAATCAATTCACATATTCAAATTTTACATATCATTTCACATTTCAGTTTCGGAACAATACATATAACTCATTTCAATCATTCATTTAATACACATCAATTTATGTATATGTAATACACATGTGACTCATTTTTAGTTGTTACTTTATTGTGACTGAGTGCCTTTTAACTGTCCCTATCTATTGTGGATACCAGGCTCATTGATAATTGTCCTGTATCTGTTGGAGATATCGGGCTCATTTTACATAGTGAGCCTGAGGCTCTTACACACATTCTGAGCTTTAAGCTCTTTTTTGGTGGCCACTTCGGTCACAAATACCTTTATCTGATAATGCATATCATATAATGAAATGCATCAAATCTTATATATTCAATAAGTCACATTTATTCAGTTTACACATTCACTTTCATATTTTCATGTACAATCGCTTTCACATTTCGATTTCATCGGACCTAAGTTCGACATTCAACAATCATATTGAGTACATTTATTTTCGTTAGATTCACATACAATGAGCACTTCCAATGCTAATCTCATTCATCAAATGCCTTGGACTATCAATGTTTGGAATCAACATATTCACATCAATAATAATTCAATATAGAAATTTAATCAGAATAATCAATCAATGTGAGATCATCTAGGTTGACTAACCTGATGCTCTAGATTAGCATTTTCTTTTATGATCTGGAAATTTCTGGATAGTGAAGTTCAATTTTTTTTATCTATGTTCAAGCAATACACACGAATTTCATACATTACTAATTTTAATCGATCGCATTAGTATGTAATCATACACGCACATATATATATATATGTGTGTGTGTGTGTATGTGTATGTGTGTATGTGTTATGTATAATGTATGCTTAATTTGACTATTCCAGGTATTTATCCTTAATCACATCTCTTGGTCATTCTATCATTGTCACTTGGATATAACTAGTTTCACTTAAGTTAATACCTCAAGTATACTTGATTTCTCTCATTCCATATTTCATATGTTCATCAGTCACATAGTCTTCAATATCTTTTCTAGCATTTACTGATCACATAATATCCAATTTCTCAATCATTCTTACTTAATTGACAATATCCATCTTCTTTGAATCACATAATTCAATATAACTTAATACAACTTACTCTCTTTCCTTATATCTCATTTACTTCTATAAGAACACTTTCATTCATATAATACTTATAAATTTCCAGATTTGGGTACATGATATCATCAATTCATTCTCATGTTATTACATCAATTTTTAACTTATATATCAAGCTCTTTATTAACAAATTAGGCATCTAAGTAGTTCATTTCGATCCTCATTCAAATCTAATTGCATCATAGGAAAGTACCCTATCTTTAGTTGATTTAATAGTTGCATAAAACTAAAGTCACCATTCCCAGAACTTGCCCATGATCGTGGGGTGTCATGATAGAAGCTAATGCTTCTACCCATGATCGTGGGATGGGTGCCATGAGCGTGGTTTACCCTATTTCTTGGATTTTTTTTCCAAATTTAAACTCTTTCATACTATGTTCAAGAAATCATAAATAAAGTCCATCTTTCTACTTCATTTCCTCTTCATTCTCATCTCCATTTTAATTCAAAAACATCCATCAAACAATTCATAAATCATTAATCACCAATCACATACAATTCAAATATAATCTTTATTGTTTACTACCATTTTAGTTCTTCTCATTTCAAGAACACTATACTAGTCTTTTCTTTAATTTTAAAGCTCAATCTATTTCCTCTCACAACAACTTATAACTCACATTTTTCATATACCCAAAACAGAACATAGACACATACATTTATCTATCAACTTTCCTCACTTATTCATCACCATTTTCACTATCAATCATCCCTTAATTATCATAAGTTGTTTCTCATCATATACACAAAAATAAGAAATCAATGTAAACATTAGTTTATCAATATTCCAGCACACTTTCTACTCTAATATCATCACTAACCTATTTCTACAACAACCAATCAATCCATGATTGTATACCCTAAAAAACAGAACATGTTTATCCATTCTTCATCCATGTTACACATATGACCCTAGCTTTCCCATGCTACATCGTCATCATCATATTCATGAACAAGATGGAATAGTAGTGGGTTTCATCAACACGAAGAAGGTAACAAGGTGTTGAAGTGATAAAGTGAAAGATGAGAGCAAGACTCATCGTTGATGAATGGGTTATGAAAGCATCGCGTATGAAAGAAGAAGAGATGAAGAAGATGATAGTATTTGTGAGAGTGAAAGACAATTGAGAAATAAAGATGGTCTTTCAATAGATGTAATAATCATGGGTTATAACATGGAGATTAAAAATGCTTGGTGAGTATCATGACCCATGTCATGACACTTACCACTTAATAACCAAAAAATATCTTAATGTAATGGTCCTCCCAATCATTTAATAACTAGTCCACTGTTATATCACTTTTCAATAAATCCTAATGCCATTTGCCAAATATTTCTATTGCCATTTGTCAATTATTTCTACTGCTATTTATTAATTTTCTTGCCACTTGAAAATTTTCTTAATCCACAAATACACATTAATTCATAAGTCTCTCAATCATACCAATTGATTCCAAAGTTACTAATTATGGTTCATCAATTCTTGACATTAGTAAACTAACGTACAAGACATTGAAAATACTCATTCATATCACATTTCTTAAGCTCAGTCATTTGTGACATTCATCTTAATTTCATACCCTGGAGTATGCCAATTGAGTGCAATTTATCTAATTCACAATTTATACGTGTATGTTAATATGATGGATTTGAACATATTTATGAATGAACGTACTTATGAAAATAAGTAATAGTTGTACCAATTTCATCCTATATGGTACCGCTCATAAGACTTATTAGTCTAACTCTTTAAATCTCTCAATAATTTGAGAGACGGGATGCTGCAGAAGGTGGTGACACAATGTGGTTTTGCGGTAATAGTGCACGAGAGAGGGGCTTATGTTGCGAGTCCTCTAAATGCCAAAGATCCCCTAGGCTTTTACCTACTCTAACGCAAGTAGGTCAAAAAAGGGAAAAGGAGGTTAAATGGAGTAATGTAACCTCTAACAAGGAATTAGATGAGAGATGAGTAAAGGGATTGTGTTTTTGGTGTGAGGAAAAGGATGTCCTCGCCCATAAATGAAAAAAGAAGATGTTATAAATGTATATTATGGATGATGAACAGGAGAATGAAGAGAGTGCTTTGATAGAAGAAGAAGATCTACCCAACATATCACAACAAGTAATGTCCAGAGTATCAATGGAAAAATATCAACAAATTATGGTGTAAGGTTTGTTGAACAGTATTATGATACATATGCTAGTGGATGGGGGGAGTACACATAATTTTGCAAATCGAAAACTTATATATAGATTGGGAAAACAGTTACAAAAAGTGAAGGAATTATTTGTGATGGTTAGGGGAGGAATGAAGTTAAAGTTAAGCTATAAGAACATACGTAGAAATTTACGTTGGTAGGTGGGAGGTCAAAAATTTTGTACTAATGCATTGATGATAGACATAGGGGGTACTAATATGGTATTGGGGGTGCAGTGGTTATTAGAGCTGGATGATATTATCTTTAATTACCACAAAAGAACTATGAAAATCTGTTGGTTAGGTGAGGAGATGGAGCTCAAGAGATTAAGCAACTAGAAGCTGATGCAAATACCTGACAAGAAATTAACAAAAATATAGAGTGATGAGAATATCATCTGTTGTTTTATGGTAGTGTCGAAAATTGCAGAAGTGGGAGATAGGGAAATTAAATAAGTCTAATTGAGAGTGGCAGAAGTAACAGATACAGAGGAGGGATTGCAAATTAAACAAGTTAAATTGAGAGTGGCAGGAGTACCAAATACAAAGGAGGGATCATTTTTGCTTTTTAATGACAAATTACAAGGGTTGTTGAAACAATTTGCAGTAGTATTTGAAGAGCCGAGAGGATTACCTCCATCTAGATTCCACGATCACAGGATTCCATTTAAAGAAGGGATGGAGGCAATGAATCTTTGACCTTATCGATTTGCAGGTCTGTAGAAAAATGTGTTGGAGGATCTAGTGAATGACATGCTCCAACAGCGTATCATTCGTTAGAGCGTCAATCCATTCTATAGTCCGGTGATACTAATTAAGAAAAAAGATGAATCTTGGAGATTCTTTGTAGATCTCTCAGTCAGTGTATGATAAAGATAAATTTCCCATTCCCTTAGTGGAAGAGCTTTTTGATGAATTAAATGGGGCGACATGTTTCTCAAATTTGGATCTATGGGCTGGCTATCATCAGATCAGGGTTCATGAAGAAGACATCTGTAAAACAACCTTCCAGACATACGAGGAACATTACGAATTTTTGGTAATGTCTTTTGGGCTAACAAATGCTCCTGCCACCTTCCAAAGTGTGATGAACCGGATCTTTAAACCATACTTATGAAGGTTTATTTTAGCATTTTTTGATGATATACTCATTTATAGTCTTTCTTTCGAGCTGCATTTAGAACATCTAAAATTGGTGTTGGAGGTTTTGGTAGAACATTAACTCTATGTTAAACTTTTCAAGTGTTCCTTTGGATCAGGTAGAGTATCTGGGTCACATTATTAGTGGCCAAGGTGTGTTTACCGATCCTCAGAAGGTTAGCACAGTGTTGAATTGGCCACAGCCTCAGAATGTTAGATAGCTTCGAGGGTTCCTTGGATTATGTGGGTATTACAAAAGATTTGTCAAAGGATATGGGCAAATGAGCAAACTGTAAACAAATTTGCTTCAAAAGGATTCGTTTGTTTGGAATGAGGAGGCAACGATAGCCTTTACAGCTTTAAAACATGCCTTGATATCGGTACCCGTGTTGACTCTCCCAAATTTTCAACTAGAGTTTGTTGTTGAAGCTGATGCAAACGGGGAGGGGATTAGAGTGGTATTGATGCAGAACTATCATCCAATTGCATTTGTTAGTAAAACCCTTTCCAGTATGTATAAACATATTTTTTTTTATGAGAAAGAATTCTTTGCTATAATGATGACGGTGAAATAGTGGTCCCATTATCTTATCGGTCAAAAATTTCCTTATCCAGACTGATCATCACAGTCTGCGATATTTGTTGGACGAGAGAATTAGATCTCCCTTCCAACAAACTTGGCTATCGAAGCATTTGGGGTTTGACTTTTCTATTAAATATAAAAAGGGCGTGGATAATTCAGCTTCAGGTGCTTTGTCCAGAGTTAGTAGTGTGGAGTTATTTACGCGGACTATCTCACAGGTTCAAACCAACTTTTTTTTTCTGAAATTCAAAAAAGTTGTATGTCCATTCAAAAGTTACTACAACATATTCAGCATGGGGACTACAAGGGCGAGATTCATTCATGGCAAGATGGTATTTTATGATGGAAGGGTCATTTCGTAGTAGGTCATTTAATTCCATTATGCCAAAAAATTATTAAACTCTCTCACTCTTTAGCACATGGGGGTCATTCGAGTTGACTTGGCATTTATAAAAGAATCAGTGCATTTTTCTTTTAGAGAAGGTTGCAACGTGATGTTCGTGAGTTTGTAAGGAAATGTGATGTTTGTGCAAAAGACAAGTATGAGACTGTAGATTCTCTAGGTTTAATGTAACCTCTTCCTGTTCGTTGTCAGACATAGACAGATATTAGTATGGACTTTATCGAAGGCCTCCCCTCATCAAATGAATTCTTAGTTATTTTCAGTGGTTGATTGCCTAAGCAAATATGCTCATTTCATCTAGAATGATTGTAAGTGATAGGGATGTTGTTTTCACTAGCCAGTTTTGGATGACCTTATTTCGCTTATAAGGTGTTACACTCCATTTTTTGATGGCTTAC
Source organism: Erythroxylum domingense (assembly GCA_025594535.1). Lineage (NCBI taxonomy): Eukaryota > Viridiplantae > Streptophyta > Magnoliopsida > Malpighiales > Erythroxylaceae > Erythroxylum > Erythroxylum domingense. Next base: position 3,468 of record JANQBM010017715.1, on the reverse strand, counting down.
CACCCTCAATCCAATAGACAGACTGAGGTGCTAAATTGCACTCTTAAGATGTATTTGAGGCGTATGACTTCAAACTGTCCTACCCATTGGAGTCATTGGTTGTCGTTGACTGAATGGTGGTATAATATCATCTTTTATTCATCCATTCAGATTACACCTTTTCAGGTTGTATATGGGTATCCACCTCCTGTCTACAACTATATATAGTGGGAGATTCTGTGGTATTAGCAATTGATCAAGTTCTGTTAAATAGGGATACCATGGTTAATATTATGTGCTTCCATTTACAACATGCTTAGCATCGAATGAAACAATTAGGTGAACGACGTCGCATTGAGCATATCTTTGAGGTGGGTGAGTTTGTGTATTTGAAGTTACATCCATATCGTCAGAATAGCGTTTAGCGTCTTGTTTCTCATAAATTGCCTGCTTTGTTCTACGATCCATTCAAGGTTGTGAAGAATGTGGGCTCTATAGCTTATACTCTGGATTTGTTAGTTAATTGTAGGATTCATCCTACGTTTCATCTGTCGCAATTGAAGTGTCGTGTATTAGATGCCACTTTGGTATCTCCAGTTTTGCCTTCTTTCTTCTCTTCAGTGCTTCGCACTCTAGTGGCTATTCTTGATCGTCGTAATAAGCCTATTGTATAGATATTGGTAGAATGGTCTTTGTCTAAGGATCATGATGTCTTTTGGGAATTTCTCTATGAAGTTTAGCAACATTGTCCTACGTTTAACCTTGTGGACAAGGTTCTTGAGAGGGAGGGAATTGATATAGATGTTTAAAGAAGACGATTTAAACGGTGTAGTATTGGACTAGATGTTACAAGATGGTGAGGTAGCTGAGTAATGCGAGAAAATACGATGTAGTTTAGTGATTAGTAATAATACATAGTAGTGTAAAGTAGAGTTAAGCTTTAACGAGATTGGTTGATTGCTAATTGTTGTAGCAGTAGTTGATATAGCTGTTGTAGGAGAGGAGGAGGGTAACGATTGTATAACTGAACTTTCTCTCTCTAAAACTTCTTTCTTTTGCTCAACTTTAGTTTTCTTTTTGCTCAACTTCAGTTTTCTTTCTATTTTCTTCTTAATTTTTCTAGAATTTGCCCAGCCTTAGAATAATCAATCGACTTACACTAAAACTATTATCAATAAATATGCAAGGTTGCAAGAAGATTCAATTTTAACCTTCAAGAACCTACCTAAGTTTAGTTCATTCACCTCCATTATACCACCCAAAACATACAATCAAAATTCACATCCTTTGAACAGCACCAAACCACTTTTACCAACCCCTATTACTCCACCTAGATCAACTACAAACCATTTACTTCACCTCGCAAAGAACCTTACCTTACATTACCTCTCAAATATCTCATAGCTGTTGAGAGAGCTGAAAAACAAGCCAAGGTTCTATATTGTTTTTGTGCTTAACTTTATGAAAGGAGTCATGGATTTGTAATTAAAAGACTCAAATATTCATGATAGAAGTTCTTAGTGAAGAGGATGAAAGTGGTAAAGATCTACTGACGGATGAAAAGAAAGTAGCAAAAATGACTATGAGGTTTGAGGTGTAAAACACTAATCCTATCATTTCTCTCAGTGTCAATCAAGGGTATAACATAAGGAGAGTTATTGGATATGTGGGACAAAAAGCTTTGCAAATCTTAATAGAGTAAGGAACAATATATAGATATCTTTAAGGAACCCACAAAATTACCACCCAATAGAGGTCCTTATGATAATAAAATACCATTACTTTCAGGAGACGTCCTAGTTAATGTCAGTCCACAAAGATATCCTTTTAAACAAAGGGATATCATTGAACAACAAGTTCAAGAATTATAGACCAAGGTATCATCTATTCCAGTGCCAGACATTTTGCTTCTCCAGTGGTGTTGGTAGGGAAGAAGGATGGGACATAGAGATTATTCATTAATAACAAAGCTTTGAATAAACAAATTATTGAGGATATAGAGATTATTCATTAATAACAAAGCTTTGAATAAACAAATTATTGAGGATAGGTTTCTAATACCAATAGTGGATGAGCTTATAGATGAGTTAGTTGGATCTTTTAGATATCACTAGATAAGAGTATGACTAGAGGATGCCTAGAAGATTGTGTTTAAAACTTGCTATAGTCATTTTAAGTTTCTATTAATGCATTTTGAGCTTACTAATGCCCTAACCACCTTTTAGAGTTTTATGAAACAAATTTTCAAGCCTCTCTTGAGTAAGTTTATTTTAGTCTTTTTTGATGATATTCTGGTTTACAGTCCAACTGTGAAGGCTCATTCTCATCATCTATTTGTGGTTTTTGATCTTATAAATTACATAAGTTATATGAAAAAAGGAGTAAATGTTTCCTTGGCATGCCTAAGGTGGAGTACTTAAGACATTACATTTCCACTAAAGTGGTTCAAAATGATCCCAAGAAAATTTATGCCATAACTTAATGGTTAGCACCTATATGCATTAATCAACTAAGGAGTTTTCTTGGAGTAACTGGGTACTACAGAAAATTTTTTAGGAACTATGCTATGATTACATAGTCACTAACCAAACTCTTAAAAAAAGGGAATTCAAATGGAATGAATTAGCTTAGCATACTTTTGATGAATTGAAGACAAAACTAAGTTCAGCACCCATGTTATCCCCCCCATATATTTCCTAAGTTTTCATAGTGGAGACTGATGCCTCTAACACAAGCATAGGGGCTATATCGATACAAGAAGGTCATTCATTAGCCAACATTTATTGGGTTTTGAGGCAATGATGGCAAAAATCGTTAGTTTATAACGTGGCATTTGCAGTTCAAAAATAGGAGCAATACCTCAGAGGTTAGCATTTTATCATTAAAACTTGACAAAAAAGTATAAAATGGCTTTTTGGGTTCATTTATAATATACATTACAAAAATGGAAAAGAAAATGTGATGGTTGATGTACTTTCAAGAGAATAGGGCGCAGAAATTTACCACTTCAATCATTAAATATGATGTTATTAAATTGATCAAACAAAGTTTCTTGCAAAATGCACACCTGAATGAAGTAATACAATAACTATAGCAAGGCATCTCAGTGCCACATCATAGCCTTGTAAATTGTGTTCTCAAATGAAAAGAAAAAATAGTAGTAGGGCTATATCAAAATATGAGAAACAAGCTTTTACCATGGGCTCACAGTTCTCCTACAATAGGACATTTAGGAATGGATGCCACTCTCAACAAAATATGAAGTCTCTATTGCTAAAAGGAATTACAAAAGTAGTAACCCACTTTGTAAGGGTATGTTTATTTTGTTAGTCTTGTATGTATGCTAATTCTCTTTACCTTGGCGTATTAAAACTGTAACATCCCGTTTCCAGAGAACGGGTCGGACCAGAAGAACGGGTCCAGGTGTGGTAAATTACCACACCTCATGCTCATGCAGTTGTGAATAGTGAATTTTGTGCATATAAAGAG
>JANQBM010017690.1:0-11850 GCA_025594535.1 Erythroxylum domingense | reverse complement strand
TTAAATGAATCATGCGGAGGGATGTGAATGATGTAGATGGGATTTGTACCTCTCTTAAATGAGAGAGATATCATTTGGGCTTCTTGACAAGTATGAATGAAGAAATGCAAGGCCGTGCTCAAATGAATTGATGAGGAGTCATCAATGTCATTTTTTATAGTCAATCAACTTGGAATCAAGAAACTACGATTAATCAAAGGTTGACATGTACCTTGCCTTGTGATTAATCTTGATATCATGTTACAAACGGACTGAGTGTATAACCATATTACAGCTTAAATTGAATTACTGATCCTATTTTGATTTAGGTAGTCATAATGTCTTGCTAGAGGCCGCTTATGACTTATAGACCTTGAAGTGTGATCAAGCCCATTGCTAACATCAAATCAGTCTACAGGGTCGCACATAGATAGTGATGTGATCTGGGCTTATTCTCTTGGGCCTAATTGATTAGGCACTGAATAAATATATGTGGATATATTTATTGGGCTAGATTGAATTAAGTTATCGGGCTTTAATATGTAAGATATAATATGGGCTAGAATTTATTGAGCTTCTATAATCTTAATAGGTTTAGGATTATGATATTCTTATTCTAATAGGAATAGAGATTAGGGTTTCTTTATAAATAGAGAACATATGTCTCATTAGAGAAGAGACAAAAAACCCTAGCCACCAACTATTTGTTCTTCTTCAGAGAGAAAAATTGTGTGGCATTCAAAAGGTGTTTTGGAACGTGCTAGCACACATTATCTGCTGCCCGAATCATTCATCCTCATGTGGATACCAGTAGAGGAAGTTCGCGTGTTGCAGTGTCCACAAATCTAAAATCAAATACTAATCCGCGTTAAGAGGTAAATTCGTGCATGTTGTGTAGTTTCGGTTATACTTTTGTTATGTAATATGGTCCATTCCGTTGCATGTTGTGAATAGCCGGGCCATAGGCGATCCAACAGTTTGGTGGGCAAAATAGCTTGTTGGCACGTCGCTAAGCACCATCTGTTTGAAAATAGTCTGTTGGCACACCTTCAGTGGCCAAAAATACCTGTTCGCATGGTGGCTAGGTACTTTCAGTGGGAGAAACAATCCATTGGACACCTTCGGTGGGAAACACAGGCCATTGGCACACCTTCGGTGAGTTAAACATGACATTGGCACAATCACTAGGCACCTTCAGTGGGAAAAACAGCCTTTGGCACTCCTTTAGTAGGAAAAAGAGCAAGTTGGCACACTTACGGTGGGAAAAACAATGTGTTGCGATGATCGTTTGATACCTTTGGTGGGCAAAATAGCCAATTGGTATGTTTGCTTGGCACCTTGGATGGGAAAAACAACTTGTTGGCACATCTTCGGCGGGCAACACAACCCATTGACATGGTCGCTAGGCATCTTCGGTGGGCAAAATAGCCCATTGGTACGGTTGCTAGGCACCTTTGATGGGCAAGACAACCTGTTGGCACATTCTCTAAGCTCCTTCGATTGGAAAAACAAATCGTTGGCACACATTCAGTGAGTAATAGAGCCCATTGGCATAGTCGCTAGGTACCATCAGTGGGCAAAATAACACGTTGGTCCCATCACTAAGCACTTTCGAGGAGAAAAACATCCTGATTGGCACCTTCGATGGGAAATCCAGCCTGTTGGCACACCTTTGGTGGGTAAAACTACACATTGGCACAGTTGCTAGGCACCTTCTAAAGGAAAAATTGCCCATCAGACACCTTCAGTAGGAAACACAACTCGTTGACATGCCTTTGTTGCGCAAAACAACATATTGGCACGGTCACTAGCTGCCTTCATTAGGAAAAAGAGCCCATTGGTATAGTTGCTAGGCACTTTTAGTGAAAAACAGTCCGATGGGCACATTCGGTAGGAAGCACAACTAGTTGGGACACCTTTGGTGAGCAAAACAACACGTTTACACGGTCGCTAGCCACTTTCAGTGGGATAAACAACAGGTTGGCATGGTCGTTAGGCCCCTCTGATCTGAAAAACTACCCGTTGGGCACCTTCAGTCAAAAACACAACTCATTGGCATACCTTTGGTGGCCAAAACAACACGTTAGCAAGGTTGCTAGCCACCTTCGTTGGGTAAAATAGCCCTTTGGTACCCCTTCAGTGGGTAAAACAGCCTGTTTGCATGATCGCTAGGTGTTATTGGTGCAAAAAACAACCTGGCGGCTCCCCTTCGGTGGACATTTGAGCCTGTTGGCAGTATCGCTAGGCACCTTCAGTAGGCAAAACGTCTCATTGGCATGGTAACTAGGCACCATTTTGTTAGGAAAAATAAGTTATTAGCAAGGTCGCTAAGCACCTTTTGTGGGAAAAATAACCCGTTGGCACACCTTCAGGGGGAAAAACAGCACGTTGACACGATTACTAGGCACCTTTGGAGGGCAAAATAGTCCTTTGGCACGGTTGCTAGGCACCTTCAGTGGGAAAAACAACTAGTTAGGACACATTCAGTGGCTGAAATAGCCGTTCGCACGGTCATTAGGCACCTTAAGTGAGAAAAAACACTATATTGGGCACTTTTGGTTGGAAAATAACATGTTGTTAAACGTTCGGTAGGGAAAGCAACCCATTGGTAGACATTTGGCGGGCAAAACAACCTGTTGGCACAGTCGCTAGGCACCATCTGTTCGAAAAATAGCCCATTGGAACACCTTCGGTGGGCAAAACTGCCTGTTGGCACGGTCGCTAGGCACCTTTGGTGAGAAAACAATCCATTGGGCACCTTTAGTCGAAAACTCAGGCCATTGGCATATATCTGGTGAGTAAAATAACATAATGGCATAGTCACTCCTTTGATAGGCAAAATAGCCCATTAGACATTCTCTAGACACCTTCGGCAGGAAAACAACCCTTTGACATACCTTTAGTGGGAAAAATAGCACGTTGGCACACCTTCAGTCAGAAAACAATATGTTGGCATAATCGCTTAGAAACTTTGGTGGGAAAAACAACCCGATGGCACATTCGCGTCGCACGTATAGTGTGAAAAACATATCGTTGGCACCACTTTGGCAGGCAACATAGCCTATTGGCACATTCTATAGGCTTCTTCGATTGGAAAACAACATGTTGGCACACATTTGGTGGGTAACCTTTAGTGGGCAAAATAGTCCGTTGGGCACCTTCGGTGAAAAAAACAGCCTGTTGACACTCCTTCGATAAGCAAAACAGATCGTTAGCACATCTTTAGTGGGCAAAACAACCCGTTGACACCACCGCTATGCACATTTGGTAGGAAAAGAACCTTTAGGACACCTTGAGTGGAAGCACAACCCTTTAGCACACCTTCGGTGGGAAACATAACCCGTTGGCACAGTCGCCAAGCATCTTTGGTGGGAAAAACATCCCGTTGGCACAATCGCTAGGCACCTTTGGTAAGCAAAACAACCCGTTGGCATAGTTGCTAGGCACTTTTGGTGAGAAAATAGCCTATTGGGCACCCTCGGTGGGAAACACAACCTGTTGGCACACCTTCGGTGGATAAAACAGCAGGTTGGTATGGCCGCTAGGTACCTTCAGTGGGAAAAATAGCCCATTGGCACACCTTCAATGGGTTACCCACCCCATTGGCAAAGTCGCTAGTCACCATTGGGAGGCAAAACAGTCCGTTGGTCCCTTTCGGTGGGAAAAATAGCCTGTTGGCACACCTTCAGTGGGCATCACAACCAGTTGGCACAGTGACTAGGCAAGTTCAATGGGAAAGACAGCTCGTTGGCTCACCTTTAGTGGGCAAAACAACAAGTTAGAACAGTCACAAGCCACCTTCATTAGGCAAAACAACTCATTGACACGGTCGCTAGACATCTTCAGTGGGCAAAATAGCCCATTGGCGTAGTCGTTAGGAACCTTCAGTGGGAAAAACAACCCATTTTCTAGGTAACTTTAGTGGAAAAAATAGCCCATTGATAGGATCTCTAGGCTTCTTTAGTGGACAGAACAACCCGTTAGGCACCTTCGGCTGGAAAAACATCCCGTTGGTACACATTTTGTGGGAAGAATAGCTCGTTGGCACGGTCGCTAGGCACCTTTGGTGAGAAAAACAATCTGTTGGCGTGGTCGTTAGGCACCATCGTTGGGAAAAACAACCTGTTGGCACACCTTTGATGGGCAACACAACCTGTTGGCATAATGGCTAGGCACCTTTGTGGGTAAAGTAGCCCATTAGCAGTGTCACTAAGCACCTTTGGTGGGCAAATCAGTCTATCGGGCACCTTTGGTGGAAAAATAGCTCGTTAGCACACCTTTGGTGGACAAAACAGTCAGTTGGCATGGTAGCTAGGAACCTTCGTTGGGAAAAAAAGTCCGTTGGCACGATCGTTAGGCACCTTTGATGGGAAAAATAGCACGTTGGCATGGTCATTATGCACCTTCGGTGGGAAATACAGGCCATTGACATGATCGCTAGACACCTTCAGTGGGGAAAACAACATATTGGCACATTCGCTAAGCACCTTCCGTGGGAAAAATTAGTTAGCACAACTGCTAGGCACCTGTGGTAGGCAAAATAACCTATTAGCGCGGTCACTAAGCACCTTTAGTAGGCAAAACAGCCATTGTGGACGCCCCTTTAGTGGGTTACATAGCCCGTTGCCATGGTCACTAGGCACCGTTGAGGGAAAAACAGTCCGTTGGTCCCCTTTGATGGGCAAAATTCCTAGTTGGCATAGTCTCTAGTTACCTTTGGTGGGAAAAACATTATGTTGGGTACCTTTGGTGGTAAAGACATCCCGTTGGCACAACTTAGGTGGGCAAAACAGCCAGTTGGCACGTTTGACAGGGACTTTCAGTAGGAAAAATGGCCCGTTAGGCACCTTTGATGGGAAACACAATCCATTGGCTCATCTTCGGTGTGCAAAATAGCACGTTGGCGTAGTCACTATGCACCTTCGTTAGGTAGAATAACCAATTGGCAAGTTTGCTAGGTACTTTCAGTGGGAAACACAGTCCATTGGCACACCTTCGGTGGGTAAAACAGCCTGTTGGCACGGTCGCTAGGCATCTTCAATTGGAAAAATGAGCCATTGGCCCCTTTGGTGGGAAACACAGCCCGTTGGCTTATCTTCAGTAGGAAAAACAACATGGTCATTAAGCACCTTTGGTGGGAAAAACGGCCTGTTGGGCACCTTTAGTGGGAAACACAACCTATTGGTTCATCTTCAGTAGGCAAAATAGCACGTTGGCACAATCGGTAGGCACCTTCATTTGACAAAACAACCCATTGTCATGTTCACTAGGCATCTTCGGTGGGAAACACAGCTCGTTGGCACCCCTTCGGTGGGAAAAATGCCACGTTTGCACCGTTGCTGGGCATCTTTGGTGGGGAAAACAGTTGTTAGGCACCTTCAGTGGGATAAACATCCCATTGGCACACCTTCGATTAGAAAAACAGTCTATTGGTAGAACTTGGAAAGACAAAACAACCCATTGGCAAGGTGACAAGGCACCTTTGGTAGGAAAAACTACTTGTGGGGCACCTTCGCTGGGCAAAACAGCTCGTTGGACAAACTTCAGTGGGAAAAATAGCCTATTTGGACATTCTCTAGGCACCTTTGGTGGGAAATACAACCCGTTGGCACACAATCGATGGGTAAAACAGCTAGCTGGCATAGCCACCAGGCATCTTTGGTTGGAAAAACAACTCATTGGCACAGTCACGAGGCACCTTCGATGGGAAACACAACTAGTTGGCTCACCTTTGGTGGGAAAATAGCCCTTTTTACGGTCTTCAGGCACCTTCGATGGGAAACACAGTCTGTTGGCTCATCTTTGATGAGCAAAATAGCACATTGGCACAGTCGCTAGGCACCTTCGTTGGGTAAAACAACCCATTGGCACATTTTATAGGCACCTTTGGTAGGAAACAAAGCCTATTGACAGACCTTCGGTGGGCAAAACAGCCTGATGGAATGGTCACTAGGCACCTTTGGTGGGTAAAACGGCCCGTTGGGTACCTTTGGTGTGAAACACAGCCCATTGGTACATCTTTAGTGGGCAAAACAGCACACTAGCAAGGTTGTTAGGCATCTTTTATGAGAAAGATGGCCCATTGGGCACCTTCGATGCGAAACACATCCTATTGGCTCATCTTCGGTTGGAGAAGCAGTTGGCATGATCACTAAGCACTTTCATTTTGTAAAATAGCCCGTTGTCATGTTCATTAGGCACCTTCGGTAGGAAACACGGCTTGTTGGCACCCCTTTAGTGGGCAAAACGACACATTGACACCATCGCTAGGCACCTTCGATGGACAAAACAATCCGTTGGGCACCTTCAGTGGGATAAACATATCGTTGGCACACCTTCGGTAGGCAAAACAACTCATTGGTAGAACTTCGGTGGGAAAAACGACTTTTTCTTATGGTGTCAAGGCACCTTTGGTGGGAAAACAGCCCGTTGGGCACCTTTAGTAAACAAAATAGTCCGTTGGTAGAACTTCGGTAGAAAAACAACGCATTGGCACATTCACTAGGCACCTTTGGTGGGTGACACAGCCTATTGGCACACCTTCGATGGGCAAAACAACCTGTTGTCATAATCGCTAGGCACCTTTGGTGGGAAAAACAACCCATTGTCATGATCTTCAGGCACCTTCATTGGGAAATACAACCCGTTGGCTCACCTTCGGTGGCCAAAAATGTTTGATGACACTGTCATTAGGCTCCTTTGGAGGGAAAAATAGTTCGTACCTTTGGTGGGAAACAAAATGCATTGGCAATACCTTCGATAGGCAAAATGGCTCGTTGGTATGGTCACTTGGCACCATTTGGTTGGGAAAAATAGGCTGTTGGCAAGAATGCTAAGCACCTTTGGTGGGAAAAAAAACCCGTTAGCACACCTTCGGAGGGAAAAATAGCACGTTGACACGATTGCTGGGCACCTTCGGGGGACAAAATAGCCATTTGCCGCGGTCACTAGGCACCTTCAGTGGGAAAAACAACTAGTTGGCACACATTCAGTGGCTAAAATAGCCATTTGTACGACCATTAGGCACCTTCGGTGGTAAAAACAACATGTTCGCATGGTCGCTAGGCACCTTTGGTGGGAAAAATGGCCTGTTGGGCACCTTCAGTGGGAAACACAACCCATTGCCTCATCTTTAGTGGGCAAAATAGCACATTGGCACTATCGGTAGGCACCTTCATTTGACCAAACAACCCGTTGTCATGTTTACTAGGCACCTTCAGTGGGAAACACGGCTCGTTGGCACCCCTTTAGTGGGAAAAATGCCACGTTGGCACCGTTGTTAGGTATCTTCGACGGGCAAAACAGTTGTTAGGCACCTTCGATGGGATAAACATCCTATTGGCACATCTTCAGTAGGCAATACATTCCATTGGCAGAACTTTAGAGGGCAAAGCAACCTGTTGGCAAGGTGGCAAGGCACCTTTGGTAGGAAAAACAACTTGTTGGGCACCTTCGGTGAGCAAAACAGCTCGTTGGACGAACTTTGGTAAGAAAAATAGCCTGTTGACACATTCTCTAGGCACCTTTGGAGGAAACACAACACTTTGACACACCTTCGGTGGGTAAAAAACCCTATTGGCACAGTCACCAGGCATCTTTGGTGGGAAAAACAGTTCATTGGCACGGTCACTAGACACCTTCGATGGGAAAAACAAACAGTTGGCTCACATTCAGTAGGAAAAATAACCCTTTTCACAGTTGTCAGGCACCTCTGATGGGAAACGTAATTTGTTGGCTCATCTTTAGTGGACAAAATAGCACATTGGCATAGAGCTAAGCACCTTCGTTGGGGAAAACAACTGGCACGTTTTCCAGTCACCTTCGGTGGGAAACATAGCTTATTAGCAGACCTTCGATTGGAAAAATAGTATGTCGGGTACCTTTGGTAGGAAACACAGCCTGTTGGCAAATCTTTAGTGGGCAAAACTGCACACTAGCACGATTGCTAGGCATCTTTTATAAGAAAGACGACCCGTTGGGCATCTTCGGAGGGAAACAGAACCTATTGGCTCATCTTCGGTGGGAGAAGCAGAACTTTGGCATAACCACTAGGCACTTTCATCTTGCAAAATAGCCCGTTGTCACATTCATTAGGCACTTTTGTAGGGAAACACGGCCTGTTGGCACCCCTTTAGTGGGCAAAATGACACATTGACACCATCGCTAGGCATCTTCGATGAGCAAAACAATCCGTTGGGCACCTTCGGTGGGATAAACATACCGTTGGCACACCTTCAGTAGACAAAGCAACCCATTGGTAGAACTTAGGTGGGAAAAACAACTTTTTCTCATGGCGACAGGGCATCTTTGGTGGGAAAATGGCCCGTTAGGCACCTTCAGTGGGTTTAACAGCCCGTTGGCAAAACTTCTGTAGGAAAACAGCTTATTGGCACATTGTTAGGCACCTTCGATAGGAAACATAGCCCGTTGGCGCACCTTCGGTGAACAAAATAGCCCATTGGCATGGTCTCCAAGCACCTTTGGTGGGAAAAATAGCCCATTGTCACGATTATCAGGCACCTTCGGTGGGAAACACAACCTGTTGGCTCACCTTCGATGGGCAAAAAAGTTCGTTGACACCATCACTAGGCACCTTTGGTGGGAAACATAACCCATTGGCACATCTTTGGTATGCAAAACGTCTCGTTGGCACAGTTGTGAGCCACCTTCGGTGGGAAAAATCACCCATTGAGCACCTTTGGTGGGAAACACAACCTGTTGGCTCATCCTCGATGCGTAAAATAGCATGTTGGCACAGTCGCAAGGCACCTTCGTTGGGAAAAAATGTCTGTTGGCGCATTCTCTAGGCACCTTTGGTGGAAAACACAACTCGTTGGCACACCTTCGTTGGGAAAAACAACAAGTCAGAATGGTCGCTAGTCACCTTCGTTGGGCAACACAACTATTTGGCACGTTCGCTAGGCACCTTCATTGGGAAACATATCCTGTTGGCAATCCTTCGATGGACAAAAGAACCTATTGGCACAGCCTCTAGGCACCTTTGGTGGGAAAAATAACCTATTGGGAACCTTTGATGGGAAACACAGCCTGTTGGCATATCTTTGGTGGAAAAAATGACACATTGTCACGATCATTAGGCACCTTCAGTAGGTAAAATAGCCCATTGACATATCTTGGATGGGAAAAACAGCACAATGGCACGGTCGCTAGGCACCTTCGACAAGCAAAATAGTCGGTTGGCACTTTTGGTGGGAAGCATAGTCCATTGGCACACCTTCGGTAGGCAAAATAGCCCAATAGGCACCCTCGGTAAGAAACATAGCCCTTTAGCACACCTTTGGTGCGCAAAACAAAACGTTGGCTTAGTCATTAGGTACCTTTGGTGGGAAGAACAACCTATTGGTACATTCGCTAGGCAACTTCGGTTAGTGACGCAGCCTATTGGCATCCATCAATGGGCAAAATAACCCACTGGCATGATCTCGAGGCACCTTCGGTGGGCAAAACAACCTATTGTCACATTCTCTAGGCACCTTTGATGGGAAAAACTACCCGTTGGCAGACCTTCGGTAGGCAACACAGCCTATCGACACATTCCCTAGGTACCTTAAATAGGCGAAATAGTCTGTTGTGTACCTTCAGTAGGAAAATAGCTTGTTAGCACAACTTTGATAGGCAAAACAACCCTTTGGCATGGGGTCTAGGGACCTTCAATGGGAAAACAGCTAGTTGGGCACCTTTGGTGGGAAACAAAACCCTTTGGCACACCATTGGTGAGCAAAATAGCCCATTAGGCCTTTGGTGGGAAAAACAACCCATTCGGCAGCTTCGATAGGACACAGCTTGTTGGCACACATTTTATGCGCAAAACAGCCCGTTTGCATGGTCAATAGGCACTTGGTGGGAAAAATAGCCCGTTGGACACCTTTGTGGGAAACAAAGCCCATTGGTACACCTTTAGTGTGAAAAACAACACCTTGACACCGTTTGTAAGCACCTTCGTTAGGCAAAACAACTTGTCGGTAAACATTCATTAGGAAAAATGACCCGTTGGCACATTAGCTAGGCACCTTCGATGGGCAAAACATCCTATTGACATGGTCGCTAGGCACCTTCGATGGGGAAAATAGCCCATTGGCATGCCGTTGGTGAGAAAAACAGCACGTTGGCACACCTTCAGTGGGAAAAACAACATGTTGGCACAATTGTTAGACATCTTTGATGGGCAAAACAGCCCATTGGCACATTCTCTAAACACCTTCAATAGGAAAAATAGCCCGTTGGCCCACCTTTGGTAGGCAACACAACCCGTTGATACGGTCGCTAATCACCTTTGGTGGGCAAAATAGTCGTTAGCACATTCGTTGAGTACCTTCTGTGGCAAAAATAACCTTTTGGCACACGTTTGATAAGTAACACAGCCCGTTGACATAGTTGCTAGTTACCTTGAGTGGGAAAAACAGTGTGTTGGGCACCTTTGGTAGGAAAAACAGCCCGTTGGTAATCCTTTGGTAGGTAAAACAGCTCGTTGGTGTACCTTCGGTAGGCAAAGCAACCCATTGCCGTAGTCGTGAGGCACCTTCTATGGGAAAAACAACCTATTGGGCACCTTCTATGGGAAAAATAGTCTGTTAGCACACTTTCAGTGGGCAAAATAAGCCATTGGCATGGTGGCTAAGCACCTTCAGTGAGAAAAACAACACGTTAGGCACCTGCAGTGGGAAGCATAGCTCGTTGGCACACCTTTGGTGGGCAAAACAGCCTAGTGCCACAGTCGCTGGGCTCCTTAGGTAGGAATGGCAACCTGTTGGGCACCTTCAGTGGGAAACAAAGCCCGCTGGCACACCTTCAGTGGCCGACACAACACGTTGGCACAGTGGCTAGACACCTTCGGTGGGAAAAATAGCCCATTGGCACAACTTCGGTTGGCAAAATAGCTCTTTGGTAGACCTTTGGAGTGAAAAATAGCCAGTAGGTATGATTGCTAGGCACCTTTGGTGGAAAAAAATAGCCCATTGGGAACCTTTGGTGTGAAACACAACCCGTTGGCACATCTTTGGTGAGCAAAACAACATGTTCGCACTATCGCTAGGCACCTTTAATAGTCAAAATAGCCCGTTGACATGTTTGTTAGGCACCTTCGATGGGAAAAATAGCCCATTGGCACATCTTCATTGGGAAAAATAGCACAATGGTATGGTCGCTAGGCACCTTCAGTAGGCAAAATAGCCTGTTGGGCTCCTTTGGTGGGAAACATAGCCATTTGGCACATCTTTGGTCGGCGAAATAGCTTATTGGCACAGTCTCCAGGCACCTTCGTTGGGAAAAACGGCTCGTTGGGCACCATTAGTGGAAAGCACAACCTTTTGGCAGACCTTTGATTGGTAAAACGACACATTGACATAGTCGTTAGGTACCTTGGATGGATAAAATAGCCCTTTGGCACATTCACTAGGCAACTTCACTGGAAAAAATAGCTCGTTGGCATAATTTCGATAGGCAACACAGCTCATTAGCACAGTCGCTAGGCACCTTCGGTGGAAAAAAACAGCCTGTTGGGCACCTTTGGTGGGAAACACAGCCTGTTAACATGCCTTTGGTGGGCAAAACAACACGTTGACATGATCATTAGGCACCTTCAATGGGCAAAATAGCCTTTTCACATGTTTGCTAGGTACCTTCAGTGGGAAAAATAGTTCGTTAGCACATCTTCGATGGGAAAAATAGTACAATGGCACAGTCGCTAGGGACTTTTAGTAGGCAAAACAGTCATTTGGGTACCTTTGGTGGGAAGCACAGCCCATTGGGACACCTTTTGTTGGGCCCCCATTCCTTTTCATACTAAATAAGCATTTGTTCAGTTTATTTTTGAGTTTGCTTAATTTGTTTTGGTTAGGAGTTAATTAGAAT
>JANQBM010017556.1:0-11857 GCA_025594535.1 Erythroxylum domingense | reverse complement strand
GAATACTGAGTTTAAGTACCTAATAATAACAGTACCTAATAATAACATTTAACAAAGACAATATTCACCTTAAAGTACGGGAAGAATCGAGAAGTGTTTGCAATTTCTGATGGAACTTGAGAACCATCAGGTTGTTTGAGATATTCGACTTCAAGTGGCATGATAGCACGTAAAACATAGTGAAATTGTCTACATATCGTCTCAATTGAGCGACGGAAGAAGACAGCCACTAAACGAAGTTCTAAATTATGGGATACAATCATAAGAAATGTGATGACCTTTTCTTTTAGCGAACATCGAACACTATCGTTTAGAAGACCAGTTGCGAAGCTTTATACAAAGAAGTAAGAAAGTATCCGGTGTCATATGAATGAGATCATGACAATCCTTACTGTGAGTTTGCAAATGATGTATAATTTCTCCTCGAACTTGTTCTTTATATTGAGCTACTAAGTTTTTTTGCTTGAAGGATCCATATACAGAACTATGACAAAGGCTTAGAATATGAACTATATGACATATTAATTGAACTACAGCAATTCGCCTTATCCTATCCCACTCATCTTCTGAATCATCTTCTTCAGTGAATCACTGATCTAAATTATTCATTTTCTACTCAACATTTTAACATGTAAAACAATGTAGAAAATATCATTATATGTATATAATGTCTAAACAATATGAAAACCCATATAGCAACATGTTAATGGTGTATATAAAATTATTAAACAACTGCAAAATCTGATTATCAAATTATTATACAACTATAAAATTCATTGCAAATAAAAAAGAGGAAAAATAATTTAATTGCTTACCAAGAACTAAAAAACCCATATGAGATTGATCCATTAATTGATTAATAACAACAAAACATCATATTTACTAGTCATAGCAGTAATTTTCATAATTAGATTAAGGGATTAATCAACCTTACCTCTTTGGCGGGAGTTATGCAGAAGAAAATAGGAAGAAAGGTGGGAGGGTTATGTTCTGCGTGGGAAAAATTGTGGCTGAGAGTGTGTCCTTTTTGTCGAGTTAAATAAGGATACTATGATAGTTTACATATATTGGGGTTCTCTTGTCTTGGATTTCTCCTCCTTTCCCACCAATTTGACGGGAAACATATTTGGCCCAAACTTCCCTCAGTTTCCTCTTCATTCTCTCACTTTCCCTTTGCTTATTTTTGTCCAAACGGTAGAAACCAAGAGAAGTTCAATTCTCTTCCTTTCTTTTTTCTTGCTTTCCTTCAATCCAAACCAGGACTAAGTGAAGTGTTTATTAACGACGTCTGCACTTTTGGAAACTGGTTTTTAATTTTTCTAAAATCATTTGGTTAAGTTTTAATTTTCATTTTTTGTTTTAGTTTCTTCTTCTTTTATAATTTAGGAAAATTGTTTTATTTTTTTCTTATAAACTGATTTTATTATTAAATGAATAAATATTATTTAATTATTTTGTATAATTTAATAAATTATTTAAATTTTAGAATAGAATATTTCAAAAAATAAATAATTTTTCTAATTATATTTTAAATTAATTTCTTAGAAATATATAATCTTTAAATTTTCAAAATTAAATTATATTAAAATATACTTTTATATAATAACATTAAGTTTTAAAATTAAGATATATTATAATAAACTAATATTACTTCATAGATAAGATCTAACAAATTTTTACATTATTAATTATATATTTTAATATAATATGATAAAAATAATTATTAATAATTATTAATATATGTTTAAATTAATTACTTAATCAATTTGTAATATTGATTTTAATTTTTAATATTTTATTTTTAGTTTCTATTCTTTTAAGAAAAAAGTGAAGGGACTTGAAGATAAATAAAAAATAGGTTTTAAGTTCGGCTTTGAGATCCGCTTATGTAATATTCACTTGTATAAATAAGCCGTATTGACTATAATGAAGGGCATCACATTCTTGTAATATCTTCTCTTCTCTTTATGTATTCTCTTATGAAATATTATCTTTGCTTACCACACATGGCAAAAAGAGAAAAGTAATTAGCTATTTCTTTTGATTTTGAAGGAAAATTTGAAATACGTAGTAGATCTTTTATCTATGCTTGACAGGTATCTATACCTTCAAACATTTGATCTAATAAGTCAAATATCTCTTCTCTAAGGCTGACCATATCTGGTTTTTATTACCTATTTGATATCTTTTGCCTTGTCTAATACTCATCATACAAAATGCATATAGACAAGATATTATTGATTTTCCAAAATTATTTTTTGAAGTAGAAAGAGTCTATGGTCCTTATATAGCAAGTAGAAAGAGTGTATCCTCCTTATATACCAAATATAAAAGATCTTGAAAACGATTTTTCATTAGATTTACAACAAAAACCCTTACTAACATCTGATAATAGATTATTACCTTGATTATCTTATTCTGAAACTGGTGTTTCAAGTAGTATAAGATATACTAATAATTTAATAAGAGCAAATAAGAAGATAAGTTCTAGGTACAAAATAAAAGGAGAATATTTTGATGGTACAACATATGTTCTGTGCAATA
Source organism: Erythroxylum domingense (assembly GCA_025594535.1). Classification (NCBI taxonomy): domain Eukaryota; kingdom Viridiplantae; phylum Streptophyta; class Magnoliopsida; order Malpighiales; family Erythroxylaceae; genus Erythroxylum; species Erythroxylum domingense. The sequence goes on along the minus strand of JANQBM010017556.1, from coordinate 9,313 downwards.
TTTTAATTGGTAATGGTGCAAGAGGAAGTTACATTAATCATAATCTAACAAATAATTTGATAAAATTCCACTTAACATAACCTTATCAATATGTAAATTTCAATGGTGAGATACAACAGATAAATACTGCTATAGAAACTAATATTAAGTTAGGAGATAATAAAATACCTATAAGATTATTAGTCCATTTGGGAAGTGAAGAAATCTCGGGGAATTTGGATTGGTTAAATAAATAGCATTTATTGGCGCCATAGTTGTACCAATCGCAAATAGCTTGAGGATGAGCTCCCTACAAAAAAATTAATCTATGGTATATCCCGAAAAAGTAAATATAATAAGTATCATTATATTGTAAAGAATATAAGTCTCTCATTTTCTCAAAGTGTGCTTGAATAGCAGGATGACTTCTGGGAAGGCTTTTAATCATGAAATTTTTTGTATATGAGATTTATGAGTAGTATTAGGTTGTAAAGAAATAGTACTGGGAGTAACAACCTTTGGCTGAATCTGTTGATGTATAGGTGAAGATACTATAGATTTGGAGTCTTCATTATCTTGATTTTGTTAAGCAACTTAAATTTTTTTTGCTTCGAATAATTGAAATGGTTTATCTTTGCTTGCCATACATGGTAAAAAGAGAAAAGTAATTTAGCTATTTCTTTTGATATCGAGGGGAAATTTGCAATATCTAGCAAATCTTTTATCTGTGCTTGGCAATTATCTATGTCTTCAAACATTTGATCTAATAAATCAAACATCTCTTCTCTAGGACCAACCATCTCTGGTTAAGAAATTTGCAAGAATATTATTGTTATATTTAATAATTTCAATATGAAAAGTATATTAGCTAATGAAGTTTGCCATCTTATATATCTTTTATAGTCAGGTTTAAAAAGCAAATTATTCTAAATAAATGCTTTTGCTTTAGTATTATCAATTTTTAATAAAAATCATTTTGGTAATAAAAATAATATATTTTTTGATAGCTTTTTACTACTGCCAATAACTCCTTTTCATTTATATGATATTGTTGATGAGTATCTGTAAAAGTTCATGAGGTATACCTATAAAGAGACTTATTCAGTTTAATATCAGCATCATCATAATCTATCTTTTTTAACACTCCACTCCATAACTAGTCAGAAGCATCAGTTTCAAGAATTAAATCATCATTATCAGGAAGTTAAGTAAGCTTAGGTAAAGTATAGCAAATAATTTTAATTTTCTTTACATGTTCAATCAAATAAAATGAAATTTTAAATCTTTTATCCTTCTTTAAAAGCATTTGAAAAGGTTTTCTTACCTTAGCTAAGTTTCGAATAAAATCATATGCATAATTTAATACACCTAAAAAACTTTGAACTTGTTTTTTATCTTGTAATTTATCAGGGAATTGCGAAATTTTTTTAAGAATATAAGGTTGAAGTTTAACTCTTTTACATCTATTTCCATTCCAAGAAATTATATTTCAGTTTGACATATCTTAGCTTTTGTTTTTAAAGAGCAAGACCAAGTTTTTCACATAAATATGCAAATGTATGGAGGTGTATAATATATTGAGAAATATTATTACTAACTATTAAAATATCATCCACATAACAATGTATGAAATTATGATATTTGAAAGTATTATCCATTTTTCTTTGGAATATTTGTTGGGCATTTTTTAAACCAAAGGGCATTACTGGCCACTCATAATGACCTTGTAAAGTAGAGAAAGCAATACAAGAAATGCTATCTTTATTCATTTTTACCTGCTAAAATCCACTTTTACAATTGAATTTAGAAAAAAATTGTTTTCCTCTTATTAGGTTTATTAATGCTTCTTTATGAGGTAAAAAAATCCATCAAATATTGTGTTATCATTAAATTTTTATAGTTTACCACCATTTTTACTTTATTTAAATATCTCTGCATGGTTTCTAACCATAAAAGCTGGAGAAGAATGTGGGGATTTACTAAATCTAATATTTTTATATTTTCTAGTTCAAGAAGTTTTTTAAATTCTTCTTGATCTTCCATATTATATCTCATTGCAGAAACTCTAATAATTTTTTGTTTATCCATCATTTTTAGGCTTGCTTCTTCTCTATTTTATCCTAAAATTGTAATGGAATATTAGAATTTTTTCGTATTTTTTGTTGAACTACTTCTAATCCATCTTTGATAGTTTTAATCTGTTGGTATTTGTTTTCTATAATATTTTCTTTTTTTAATAAAGTCTTTCCTTTTGAAAATTTTGGATTTTCTTTGTATCCAACATCACGCTGGGCTTTGTGAGGTTTAAAAGAGATAGGAGTAGAATGACCATAAACATGTTTAAAGCAGTTGACATTATCCAGTGACTAGAAGGAGTTTTGAAATGTATTTGTTGTTTCAAAGTACTAAATAAGATTTTATAGAATAATTGAAGAAAGTTATTGCTTGGAAGAATATCTGTATCAGTATCATAAAAATAAAAAGGTGGGCATTTAATTAAAAATGATCCTAAAAGGACTTGAGGTTGTTTTATACTAGTAGATAAATGTATCTGATGATTAGAAATGTCTAAGCCTATTATAGGTTGTAAAGATTCATGATATTGTAAAGGAAAAAACTTGATTTACATAAGCAAGAACCTGCTCTACTATCTATATAAGCAACAAAATATTCAGCTTTATACTTTTTATGGGTAATTCCAATAGGAATATAAATACTAGTAGGATTAGTCATTATCTAGGAATATATATTATATTATTGTTATAAGATAATTGTATTCCATAACTTGCTCAAGAAAACTAGTTCCCAGTATTATCTCTAAATTAAATCCTTCATTTTTAACTAATAACCTTATGGGTATTTTATTATCTCCTATCTTGATAGTATTTTCTATAGCAGTATTTATTTTATGTACTGCTATTTATTAATTTATATATTAATAAGGTTCTGTTAAGTGGAATTTTATTAAATTATTTATTAGATTATGATTAATGTAACTTCCATTTGCACCAGTATCGATTAAAATATTGCATGAAACATATGTTGTACCATCAAAATATTCTCTTTTTTATTTCGTAACTATAACTTATCTTTTTATCTGCTCTTACTAAATTATTAGTGTATCTTGTTCTACTTGAAACACCAGTTCCATGTTAGATTCTTTAGTGGCCTATGTCACTTATGGATTTGAGTCCAATGAAAGAGCTTAAGATAATAGTTATTAGGTCTTAAGGAAGCTCAAATGGGTCCAAGACCTTTTCCCTTTTAATAGGTGTGCATTAGTTTATGTATTTCTATGTAATTGTAATGTGCTTTCTTGCATACTTGTTGATTATTGTTGTAGTTCAGGATTCATTTTATATATTTTTGTTTAGTTTGATTTCCATTGTTGTTCTTTTATGTTTGATGTTAATTTAGGGTAATAATTAACTATTTTTTATAGGAAGAAAGAGGGAGCAACTTGGAGATTGAGCTAGAAATCAAAAGGAAAAGAAAAAAGGTAATGTTTTGTGGCGAATTCCCACGATCGTGGGAATTACAATCCGAAGGATTATGTGGAGCTTCATCAAATTTAGGCTTTTTGGACAATAAAAGCATAATTAAGCCTCCATCTTCAGGGGAGATAAAAACTCTTTTTGAGTGAAGAACACATGTTTGGAGCCTTAAGGAATGATTGAAGTTAAGAATCAACATCAAGATTGGGGAAAATAGCACATCAACACCAAAATTTCCAGATTTTGGCAAAGAAGAGAAGAAGTTCTTTTACTTGATTTTCTGTCAATTCCACTTCTTCTATTATTTGTAAAATGGTTTATTTGAATGTTGATGATGTTATGAAGACTATGTTAGGCTGATTTAGTTTTAGAGATTGCTTTTGAATTGTTTTGTTAAAACTCCAGTTTTATTGAATTGAATGAAGTTGTCTTTAATGATTATTGATTTTATTAGTTATCTTACAACAAATCGAGAGAGTGAGTAAGATAAATTTGTGTAGGATTGTACAAAGAGAGTTGGTGACCTATAGACTAGCAATCATCATGTTAATTGAATAGTTAGAAGAGAGATCTCGGCTAGTTAATAACTAGTTGATTCGGTAGAGTCATTAGGTAGGTTAAGAGATCGTCCAATTAATTCCCTTTAATTCGATTAGGGACAATTAGTTACATCTTGAGAGAGGGTAGTTAATACATTCGAAAATCTAGATTGAGACACAATTCAATTAATAAAATAGGAGGGAGACAAAATAGGGAAAAAGTAATATCTAGTCTTTAGATTCTTGAGTTTCGATTTTTCTGCATATTGATATTGTCTATTTCTTTATGTTAGTCTTTTATTTTTAATCAAGTTTTCCAGATTATTTTTATCTAACAATCTCTTTTCTTAAACAAATTTCATCTAAATTAAGTGGTTCTTAGGTATCAATCCTTGTGGGATCGATATCCACTATTCTAAGCTATAAGTCACGACCTGTTCATTTGCAATTTTTTTGAGCCTAAAATAAGTAGATAGGATTTACCATCAACAAGTGTTTAGCGTCATTACAGGGGATTGATTGTTTAGCATCTTGGTTAATTTAGATTACGTTGATTTAAGAATTTTAATACTTTTCCTTATGTAATTGCAGGTGCATGAACACAAGGAGCACGTGAAGATCAACATAATTTGGTAACAATTCAGGGGAAATGAAAACCCTTCTGTAGAAACACCATCCTTGAGTGAAGAACACATGTTTGGAGCCTTGAGGAAGGATTAAAGTCAAAGATCATCATCAAGATTGGGAAAAATAGCACATCAACACCAAAATTTCTAGATTTTGCAAAGAAGAGAAGTTCTTTTATTCAATTTTCTGTCAATTCCACTTCTTCTATTCTTTGTAAAATGGTTTATTTGAATGTTGACGATGTTATGGAGACCATGTTAGGCTGATTTAGTTTTAGAGATTGCTTTTGAACTATTTTGTTAGAACTCCTGTTTTATTGAATTGAATGAAGTTGTCTTTGATGATTGTTGATTTTATTGGTTATCTTGCAACAAAACAAGAGAGTGAGTAAGATAAATTTGTGTAGGATTGTACAAACAGAGTTAACGACCTATAGACTAGCAATCATCATGTTAATTGAAAAGTTAGAAGAGAGATCTCAGCTAGTCAATTGATCACCCATAAGATAGTTTAATAACTAGTTGATTTGGTAGAGTCATTGGGTATGTTGAGAGATCGTCTAATTGATTCCCTTTAATTCGATTAGGGACAATTAATTACACCTTAAGAGAGGGTAGTTAATACATTCGAAAATCTAGTGTGAGACATAATTTAATTAATAAAATAGGAGGGAGACAAAATAGGAAAAAAGTAATCTCTAGTCTTTAGATTATTGAGTTCCGATTTTCTGCATATTGATATTGTCTATTGCTTTATGTTAGTCTTTTATTTTTAATCAAAATTTCCATATTATTTTAATTAAACAAACTCGTTTCTTAAACAAAGTTTTATCTAAATTAAGTGGTGTTTGGGCATTAATCCCTGTGGGATCGATATCCGCTCTTCTAAACTACAAGTCATGACCTATTCACTTGTGATTTTTTTTAGCGTAAAATAAGTAGATAGGTTTTACCATCAACACCTCTCTCCTTTAAATATAACATGCAACAATAGACATGTATGCAAGTTGTTCATGTTTTAGAAAACTATTAAGAGAGTTTCTGAACCATTGTGGAAATGGATCACATAAGAAAGGCAGAGAGGGAATAAAATTTCATCAAGAACTTCAAACATCATGGATTTAGGTTTGCTTTACAGAGTTATTAATCGATCTATAAATATCTTTCAATTGGTATTAGAGCAAGGTGTTGCATTTTTTGTTGTCTGCTGTCATCAACTACTCATTTCGTTTCTGGAATGGTTGTTTTCTATATTGTAATGGCATTGCTTTCTTCATATACGACATCTTGCACTTCCATAAATGGAACTACCATAAATAAGAACACAGATATAGAAACAAACTACAAACTTTTGATTTTGTTCTTATATTCCTATACATTTCTGAACTTGTTTTTTGGTGTTAACGGTGGTTTCATCGTTTTCTTATGTTTTATTTTATGTTGTTGGATGTTTTAACTTGGAAACGATGCAATCGTTACTACTTGTGTTTACGGTTATTAAAAAGAAACTCAAACTCAAACATGATGTCTTGATGATTTTGGCTTGAAACAATTCGAGTTTTCAGTTTCTGGTTGCTATAACGTTTCTATTGCTATAAAGACATGTTTCTGTTGGCTATAACGTTGGGAAGGGATACTCATGGATTCAGGGTTTGGGATGACTTTTGGTATGGAGAGAACCCATGAACAAGTGCAACATAATAAAAACAAACAAACGAAGAAACTAGAATCGGCGCATGAAGGAAATCACGCGCCCCATTTGACGCAAAGGAACAGCGGCGGGCGTGTGCTCTACACATGGCAGATGGGCTGCCTTGTTTCTTTGAACTAAGACTTATGTTTGGGCTATTTTTTGGACCTTTGGGCCATCAGAAAATCAGATTGGGTTATTAAATGATTTTGGCCTAACTTTTTGGATTTTAAATTTGGGTTATATTATGAAACCTTGATTATTAAGTAATTAAATTATGGACTTTAACCCTAAGTAAAACAATTTTATGATGGGTCATAATGGATTGCTTAATTCATAATTGATTTATTTTTTATGCATAATATAATTTTGAAAATCAGTGCCATATTATATGTTTTAGTGGTACTTTGAATATTTTATATTATGCAATGTTTGGAATTAAATATTCTTATTATATATTAAATGTGCTACATGACATAATGGTAATTTAGAATAGTTTGTTAGTCACCAAAGTGACAAAACTAATTAAATTAAAATTTGTCATGTATGATAATTGACCAATTAAATGTTTATTGCATGAAAAGATTGTTAGTCACCAAAGTGGCCTAACTTGAAAATATTAAACATTTAATTATGAATGTTTCTATTATTCATGTTGATATGATGCTATTAAAATGACATAAAGTTGAACTGAACAATTGAGATTATTAATTATAACACTAGGAGGTCACCCAAAGGTGGACTATTGCTTATAATTAATAACATTAAAGAGACTTATCGACCTACTTGGTGAATATATTTGTATATCCAAAGATAACATGCATATTAGCTTGAGTATGATTGATTGTCTATTAAAGTGTGTATATATATGTTAGCATCATGGGCTTAAATATATTTATTAAAGTTTGTTATTTTCTGAATCTATTAATTCTACTTAAAGCATTAATACATGGGCTATATGTTGTATTTGCAGTATCTACTAATTTGTTCACTTTAGGAAATGGCTTGATCAAGTTCAATGGTCTGAATTATGCAGATTGGCCCAAACAAATTCAATTCCAACTGTGTATAATGGATTTGGATTTGGCCATAATTTCAGAAGCAAGGCCCACAGCCATAATTGAGACTAGTTTTAAAGCTTACAAGTCTTATTATGAGGCTTAGGCACGGTCTAATAGGCTGAGCTTGAATTTGATGTGAATGACAATCGCAGAAAATATAAAGCCATCAATGCCTAAGACGGATGATGTAAAGGAGTTCATATTGAAGCTTAAGGAATACTCCCAACTTGATATAGCTGACAAGTCCATAGTAGGGACTTTAACGAGTGAGTTAACGACTAAAAAGTTTGACTGGTCACAACCCATTCACAATCATGTAACTCATATGTCAAACCTAGCTACAAAGCTAAAATCTATAGATATGGTTGTGAGTGAGTCCTTTCTGGTATAGTTCATTATCAACTCACTTCCTCTAGAGTTTGGCCAGTTCCAAGTGAATTAGAACATCATTAAAGAAAAATGGAACCTTCAAGATATTAAGGCCATATTGGTTCAGGAGGAAAATGACAAGCGCATCGTCACGCTAGTTAAAATAAAATAACTAGACTACTACTGTAACAGTGGTGAGTCTAGGTCGATCCCACAGGGAGTGTTCGGATAGCTTATGAAATGAAATTAATTGATGTTTAGAAAATTAGGGGGGTTGGATTTTGAAGTAAGAAAATAAAATGAAACTAACTTATAAAAATAAATTAAAGAAAACATGTGAAAAATGATAAAATTGAAGAATTCGGTAGGGATTCGATTCTTTGGTTCAATCTCGACCTACATCCTAATTAAGCATAATTCATTGATTTGTCGTTCTTTTATCTCTCTTAGCAATTATCGATCATAGATTAACAACAAGTTATGTTAATCCCAAAATTTCCTTAGATCCTAGTTAATCACGAAGCGCTCGTTAATTAACCCTAGTTATCGGGAAACCTAGAATAAGCTCTTTAAGTTTATCTGGACAACCGCATTATAAATCATAAAAATAGACCAATCTAGGCAATAATCACACAAGCTTAGATTATTTAACCTATTTTATGTTATCTCTAATAATTCAGAACCATTAATTGCTACACATGAATCCGGAATACAACAACTACATATTGCATTCGATTCTAGTAATGAATTTTCATGAAAAACGATTCAATAGAGCATTAAAATCATCATCATTCAAATACCCAATCAATCCACACAAGATAATATAATCAATTCCTAATGAGAGAAAGAAACAACAAAACATTTATAAAATTGTTTAACCCGGGTCATCGATGCTGATATCACCTTCGAACTAGTATGGGGATCTTAGCCTTTCATGAGTCTATCCTAAGAAAAATGCTTCAACCACGTAAAAATACCCCCAACCAAAACCCCTACTAGTTGTCTTCACTGCCACAAACTCTTCCTAGCTACTATTTACCAATGGGACAATTAAAGATGGTGGTTTTTAGTTCCCTCTTCTATTTCTTGCACGCTACTCTTTGTTTCTGCCACACTCTTTTCTATTTTCTCTATCGCCACCCTCTCTTCTCTACGCACTGTTCTATTGATGGTACAATTTAATGTTGTGGTTTTTTGTCCACCATTACTATTTACCCAACTTCAAAACCTAAGCATGCCTTCTGTGCATTTTTAGCAAAACGTTGTCTATGTCTGCATGAAGCGTAGATGTTGGATGTCTTGATCTACTGGCTTCCCATCTGCGCTGTCATTTTGGTCATGGACTGCTTCCTTTCAGCTGCCTTCATCTGCTTCCAGCGCTGCCATTTTGTCTCATTTAATTCCACTGTTAATTAACATAATTGCATGCATAATCCATGCAGCCATGTTATTTGCATTTTTCTTTTAATTTTCTTCTTGTCTTTTTATTTCTTCTTCTTGCTCCATGAAGAAAAGTGAAAATTAATCTTTAGAAAATGGCCCAAATGTAGTGCTT
>JANQBM010017520.1:0-11858 GCA_025594535.1 Erythroxylum domingense | reverse complement strand
CTTGATAACTGCTTCTTGAATCTTGATAACTGCTTCTTGAATCTTGATAACCGCTATTTAGTTGAGTTCTGTAACTAGCTCCAACTAACTAACTGTTCGACGTACTAGCGTATCTTCTGCTTTGTATCGTCTGTGTTTTGCTTCCTTCTATGTTTGGCTTCCTTCTGTGTTTTTTACTTCTTCTGTATCTTCTGCTTCTTCTGTATTTTGCTTCTTCTGTGTCTTTGCGCTTCTTTTGTATCTTCTGCTTCTTTTGTATTTTGCTTCTTTTGTATCCTCTGCTTCTTCCGTGTCTTTGCATTTTTTCTGTGTTCTCCGCTTCTTCCGTGTTTTCCTTTCTTTTGTATTTTTCATTCTTCTGTGTTCTCCACTTCTTTTGTGTTTTCACTTCTTCTGTATTTTTCTTTCTTCTATGTTTTTTTCTTATGTGTTTTGTACTTCTGCACACTTAACACACTCTTCAAAATAGTTCATTTATTTCTAACATTATTATTATTTGATTGTCATCAAAATTAATCATCGTAAGGTCCTCCTGACTTAACAATATTTTTTTATTTAACTCGATTTTGTACTTTAAATTCTAGGAGAAAATGTAGGAGTTGTTGCAGACGTCATTGTCTGAGAGGAATGAGCCCAATGTCGATGACATTGCAAAACGTCCTTGGTACAAGATCGGGTTATATCAAAGGTCTTGGATATGGCCCTAAGCCCTTTAGTGCATCTTCGTCACGACCAGCATATGTGACGACGCTTTAAGAGGAGAACCAGCAACTAAAGACTAAGTTAGAACGTAATATTAAAGAAGTTAAGAAGCTTAAAAAAATGGTTAAGCAATTAGTAGGTTATGCATACGTTAGTAGTAGTGACTCAGATGAAGACTTTTAGTTTGTAAATGATTTGTAAATATTTTTTTGTACATAATGCATTTCATTTCATATGTTTATTTTATTTCAATTTATTATTACTTAAAAAATATATCCCTAACATTAATTATAAAATGAATTATTTTTATATTTCAAACTGTCTTTAAAATTGTAATAAATTAAAATAAATTTGTTTTTAACAATTATAATAATATTTAAATTCAAAATTAAAATTTGTCACTAAATAATATTAGCTACCAAAATAAAATCGTCACAAAAAGTTATTTCCTACGTTTACAAGAACGTCCCTAAAAACATTTACCTACAACCACAAATTAGTAGCTAAAACTATTCTGCTACAAAAACATAATCGTCACTAAAAACTATTAGCTACCAAAACTAAATCGTCACAAAAAGTTATTACCTACGTTTGTAGGAACATTTCTAAAAATATTTCCCTACAACAAACGATTAGTAGCTAAAACTATTCTGCTACCAAAAATAAATCGTAACTAAAAATAATTACCTACGACTATAGTTTAGTAGGGAAAAACTTTTAGCTACGAAACAGAAACGTTGCAAAACACTATGTACGACGTTCTTTATTGTCATCGGTTAGATGAATTTTTTGTGTCAAAAAAAGGTTTTTACGACGATTTTAGTAAAATGTTGTGGATGTTGTTTTGTTTCCGGGATTCAGCAACGATTGGGGCGACGATTTTTTTGTCACAAATTAGTGTTTGCGACAATATGTTATTGTTTAGCGACGTTTATTTTCATCGCTAAATTTAGTGTTTGTTGTAATGACTGTAATGGATTTTTAATTGGCCCATGATCGCTTATGGTTTTTCCTCACTCCAAGGTTTTTCACATAAAAATCATTACAAAATGGTATTCGAACATTCTATTTAATTAAGAATTCAATATGTCAACCGTCATAAAGTTTGATATTGAGAAGTTTGAAGGGAAAATTAGCTTTTCCATAAGGAGAGTTCAGATGAAGGCCAAAAAGAGCTTTGAGAGGAAAATATAAGAAGCTAGGCACTATAACTAACAAATAATTGGGGGATTAGATGACAAGGTACTCTCCAACATACGTACTTGCTTGTCTAAGGAGGCTTTATACGAATCGGTGAATGAAACAATTGTTGTAAGCTTATAACTAAAATTAGAGTATTTGTACATGACTAAAAACCTTGTAAACAAGCTTCATCTCAAGGAGCATCTATATACAATACGTATAAATAAAGGTACTATTATCCAATCTCATCTTGATGAGTTGAAGTCTATTATTGTGGACCTAGAAAATATTAATATGAAAGCTGAAGACGAGGACAAAGTTATTTTGTCAGTCGTCTCACTCCTTCTTATAAACACTTCAAAGAAATCATGTTATATGGAACTGATGACAACTTGTCTTTTGAATATGTTAAATCTAACTTATTATTCAAGGAAAATTTTGATCTTAAACTTCATCATGAGGATAAAGTTAAGGGTTTGTCTATGAAAACGGAGATCCAAAGAAAAAGGAAGAAGTAGTAATAATTCAAAAAAATCTAGGTCTAAATATAGAGGACATAAATCCAATAAAACCTATTGTTATTATATAAGTATATGAAATTTGAATGTTACAAGTTAAAAAGTAAGCAAGATCATGAGGAGAAAAAGAAGCAACCTTTAAAATCTATTAAAGCTAGTGTTGCTAATACTAATTTTGAAAGTGATTTTATGTCATCTGTTACTTCCATTAAAAGAAGAGTAAAATCGAATGGATTCTTAATTTTATATGTGCTTTTCATATGTACCCTCAAGAATTTGTTTGTCACTTTCGAACCCGTTGATAATGGTGTTGTCTTTATGTGCAATGATACACAATGCAAGGCAAGTGCATTGGTAGTATTCATATCAAGACCTATGATGATGTTTTTAGGACTTTATCCAATGTTTGTTATATTCCTAACTTGAAACAAAACTTGAATTCTTTGGGAACCTTTGATTGATCTCTTAGGTACAAGTACACAAATAAAGGCGAAGTTATTACGATTCTAAACGGTTTTCTTATTGTTTTGAAAGCTAATCATTTTGGTAATCTTTATGTCTTGCAAGGTTCGATTATGACAATTTCTACAACTATTTTCTCTCATATGCCTAATTCTAATGCGACCAAATTATGGGACATGCACTTAGGCTATATGGTCAAGAAAGGTATGACACTCTACGTAAAAAAGGTCTTCTTGGAGATCAAGGCATCAGCAAGTTAGAGTTTTGCGAACAATGTGTTTTTGGGAAACAAAAAAAGAGTTAGTTTCTCTACTACAACTCATCGAATCAAAGACATTTTTGAGTATTTAGATCCTAATCTATAGGGATCTTCTAAAGTTCTTTCTTATAAAGGAAAAAAGATAGTTTATGTCTATTATTAATAATTTTACTATAAATATTCCATTTCTTGAGGCACAAAAATAAAACCCTCTTCATGTTTAAAATGTGGAAAACTCCTGTAGAGAAATAAATAAGGAAATGGGTTAAGAACCTTTAAACAAAAAATGGGATAGAATTTTATGAATTTGACTTAACTCAGTTATACTCAGATCATGGTATAGCTAGACATAAGACACTTATTAGGAAACCCCAACATAATGGTGCTACAAAATAGATGAATAGGACTCTTTTAGATAGAGCTCATTGTATGCTCTCTAATGTTAGCTTGTGGCATTAACTTGATTTTTGGGCTGAGGCAATCTCTATTTCTTGTTATTTGGTCAATCAATCTCTACACTCTTCTGTTAACTTCAAAATCTCAGAGAATTATGGTTAGGTAATTCAATTAATTATTCTATTTTAAGAATTTTTAGATGTTCTACATATGTACATGTTAATGATGATAAGCTTGTGCATAGAATTAAAAAATGCATATTTCTTAGTTATACATATGAATCTAAGGGATATTGTTTATGGTATTCTGATGAGTGTCACAGAGTCATTCTTAGTAAGGATGTTATTTCATGAGGATGCTTTACTTTTTTTTAGAAAAGATTCTAATGTTTCTTCTTTTATTGGTACACGTTAAAACCTTCTAACTATTTCCTATGTTGATTCTTTCAATTGTTTATTGGCAATGAATGAATAAATTAAGAGTCTTCATAAAAATAGTACATGGGATTTAGTGGAGCTTCCAAAAGGAAAACAAGCTTTGAGTTACAAATGAATCTACAAAAAAAAGGATGGTATTACTGGAGTTAAAGAAGCAAGATGGAAGACACGCTTGGTAGTCAAAGGTTTTGATAAAAGACAAGGTATTGACTTTAATAAGATTTTTCTCCATTTATATGTCATACCTTTATTCATGTGCTACTTGCATTTGTTGCTCTTTTTAATTTGGAGCCTAAGCAACTTGATTATGTAAAAGTGAAATAGTTGGATTTAATTTTTTTTAACTTTCATGCATCAAAACTATTTAAATACATAGGCTTGTATAAAATTAAAAAAAGAAAGTCAATCAATTAATAAATAGTTAGAATATTGATTGGAATTAAGAATAAAAAGAAATAATAAAGGAAGTACTGCATAATAATTTGTGGAGTAAAAGACATAGACTTTCCATATAATTTAAGAAAATTTAAAAAAATCTCTAATCTTTAAAATTATCAATAAAAACTTTTTTTAATTTTCAGTTTTTCATAAAAGCGCTTTTCTCTTAGACTGTAGTTAAAAAATAACAACAAAATATATGCAGTAAGAATATCAGACATGAACTAATATAATAACTCAATCGAGCTCTTAGACTCAACCAGAACAAATTAAATTTGAGTTAACCTAAAATTTTAAAATAATTATAATAAATTTTTATATTGAATCGAATTTAACCGGTTCATTTTAAATTTAAGAGTTTGATTCAATCTTTATATAAATATCATTTGATTCATTTAGATTTGATGTTCATACTGTGAGTATTTCATTGTTATTTTTTAACTGAAGTTTATGAAAAGATAATTTTTAAAATTAAAAACTAAAAAGATTTTTTTGGAAAAATTTAAGATTAGATCATTTGTTAAGGTTTTTTGAGCTAAAAAAAAAAAAACGGTGTACATTGTTAGTTGATGCCAATTCGGGTGATATATAATAATGATTTGGTAGAATTGTTAAATAAAAACTTTTAGTATGCCCAAACGTTGGTAATAATTAAATTCTACGTCAGTCAAACATTTCAAAGCCCACTTATTTAAGCCAGAGTTTTGTTTCCTTAATCCACCCGTCTCAACCCGCTCTAGCAGTTCCTTGCCTTTCTATCACGCTCTCCATCTCATTGCATGTACTGTCTACTCTGCTACTATGGAATTGTCTCCAACACACGTGGACTCTACCTTGTGGCTATTTTCACATGCAACTATCTTGCACACCGATAACTTGATCCTTTCTAAAACTCTACTGTCCTTGGCTGTCTTCACCATTTTACTAATTTTGGCCATTAACGTGCCCAGTTGGGCTTTCTCCGGCGGTGGTCTGGCTTGGAAAAATGGTCGAACCCAAATGGGTCGAGTTCCAATCCCCGGTTCTCGAGGCCTGCCCTTCTTTGGAAGCTTATTTACCTTAAGCCGTGGGTTGGCTCACCGCTCTCTTGCTTGCATGGCTTCAAATTTAGCTGCCACCCAGTTGATGGCTTTCAGTTTAGGCCCTACACCTGCTATTGTCACTTCCGATCCTCAAGTAGCTCGTGAGATCTTGAACTCGCCTCATTTCGCCGACCGTCCCATTAAGCTTTCTGCTAAGAGCCTCGGATTTAGTAGAGCAATTGGTTTCTCTCCCAACGGCACTTACTGGCGGCTGCTGAGAAAAGTAGCATCAACTCATTTATTTTCGCCCAAGCGTATTGCGGCTCACGAGTCTTCACGTCAACTAGACTGTGCAATTATGTTGCGAAATATATGTAATGAACATTCCTTACGTGGAGCCGTTGAACTACGAAAGCATCTCCAAGATGCTTCTCTTAATAACATCATGGGAATTGTTTTTGGGAAAAGATATGATGAGTCTAACATTGAGGAGGCGAAAGAATTGCAGGAGCTTGTTAATGAAGGATTCGAGCTCTTGGGTGCTTTCAACTGGTCTGATTATCTCCCATGGTTAAATTATTTTTGTGATCCGTTTCATATCAAACAACGTTGCTCTGTGCTACTTCCTCGAGTCGAGAAGTTTGTAAAGCGTATCATTGTGGAACATCGAATTAAAAAGCTCAAAAGTGCCTCGGATGGCGGTGATTTTGTTGATGTTTTGCTTTCTTTGCAAGGTGACGAGAAACTAGAAGAGGACGATATGGTGGCAGTCTTATGGGTTCGTATTTAACATATGCTAATTGCCTCATTTTCACCTTAGAACAACTCCGAAACATACCCGTGGGCCATTTCTAGAAACCACTTGTCCAGAATCTAGGGAAGAACCTGCCTTGGTTTATTTATTAAAATATTAACTTATAAGTGGTAATTTTATCAATTGCTTGCAGGAAATGATCTTCCGTGGCACTGATTCAGCAGCGCTGTTAACAGAGTGGATCATGGCGGAGTTGGTTTTGAACCGAGACATCCAATCCAAGCTCCGACAAGAGGTTGACAGTGCTGAAAATTGTATGACTGATTCAGACATAGGTAAGCTACCGTACTTACAGGCTGTAGTCAAAGAATCCCTACGCTTACACCCACCAGGACCTCTTCTGTCATGGGCAAGGCTATCCACATCAGACGCTTGTTTAAGCAATGGCATGGTGGTCCCCAAGAAAACTACTACAATGGTCAACATGTGGGCCATAACTCATGACCCCAGGATTTGGGTGGATGCTTTGGTGTTCAAGCCTGAGAGGTTCATGGAAAGTCATGGTGGTGCGGACGTGGACGTGAGGGGCGGTGACCTCAGGCTTGCGCCATTTGGAGCTGGTCGGAGGGTTTGTCCCGGTAAGAATCTTGGATTTGCCACAGTGTCCCTCTGGGTGGCTAAATTGGTTCAACACTTTGAATGGGTAGAGGATGGCTCAAATCCAGTTGACCTAAGTGAGGAGTTGAAGCTGTCTTGTACTATGAAGAAACCCCTCTCTGCCATTGCTGTTCCCAGATATTTTAAAATTTCCTCAACATGAGTTACGGTCTTACGAGAAGAAGAACTTGGTCACTCGCATTGGTCTAATTATTCATGTCTTGTTAAAGTAAGACTAGTTGAATTGGAGTGGATCCTATATATATATATAAATAAAAGCGTGAATGAAAACTAAATCTGGATTCTGTCGGACGGTACGTCATGTCCTTTTGTATCCGATTTGATAAATAAATGGAGTGATTTGGTCTTCTTTATAAGTGCATATGTAGTTCTGTTGATAAGTGATAGAGCTACACATGTTGAGGAAGTGAGGAGCTTACCACTGCTATAATGTTACATTTTCAACAATTAAATCCAAAATGAAATTGGGCCGACATATGATGATGATACACTTCCAATCTACTCTATAGAACGTCGATCAAACAAAACTATATAATCATATTTTACAAAATCCTTTCTTTTTTATGGACGGAATTTGATTGCACATGCATATGTTTCCTTTAAGTATTCACATATTTATTTAAATTCTAATTCTTCCTACTTCCAAAATTTTTTCATCTCTCTCCGTTAATAAGAAACTTATGACAATGTTAATATTTGTGGCATACTCTCGTATGTGATTACTATATTTAAAAGTGTGTTCTTTTTGTACAAAATTACAAATGCATGCCGCTAGCAAACTTTTGGAGTTGGCCAATAATTGAAGTATAAATAAGCCAACTCCTTGGGTTGGCAAGATCATGATAAGATATAAAGGACCATACGCACAGTGAGGACGAAAATGTTTGCAGAAACAGAATTTTAATTGAAAAATGTTAAACAAGTGCTGATGAACCTTTCATTATTTGATACGTACGCCAAATGATATATACGCTCGCTCTCTCTACTAATAAGGGAAAAGAAACATGTTGAAAAATACTACAAGCTACTGTTGATGCTGTTATACGGATAACGGGGCAAATGTTCGTTTTTCTTTTTAATGCTTTATGCCATGCTGGCCAGTTTACAAGGTCCCTTTGAATGTTCCAAAACTAGTATACCTAAACTCTTTTTATTTTTTATTCCAGTCAACCATAAAAGACAATTTCAAATTTATTCATCAAACCTGCAATTTATATTTTAGTTTTATAAAAGTTTTAAGCAAGTATTTATTACTATAAAAAATTTAAAGTTATTAAAATATAAAGTAAAGAAGTAATTTATTACTATAAAAACTTTAAAGTTATTAAAATATAAAGTACAGAAGTAATAAAATTAATAAAGATTTTCTTATAATTTTTATGAAATATGTGGTCAATATCAAAGAAATTGCACATACCATTATTTAAAATCAACAATAATATCGAGAGACATCAATTCCAAGACAATTTTTGAAGATTATATCATGAAATCAGATAAATAATGCAATCGATTCTTGTGACTTGAACGAGATAAAAAGTAAACTTCATTTTTATTGCAAATTGGTAAGCTGAAGCAGGACATCGAGAAAGGATTCTACTAGTTCTTTATTAACTTCAAGAACGCAAATTGGTGAGATGCGACTTATGTATAAGACTAGGCATTGACAAATCTGACACACTAACCATATACTAGCCATTAATGTTTTTAAGGAAATGATGACGGGCAATCTAGTTTATATATTATTCAGGATATCATGAATCTGGACATTGTTCACGGTTTTTATAATGCTCTAAACCTTTGTTGAATGACATATAAACGTGGCTGCATTGTCTCCACGTACGGAATCACCAGTTATACATTGTTACACTTAAATACGTCTTGTGGCTCCAGATGTTTCTTTTAAGGATGTTTAACGTAAAATGTCCTTTAACTTTGACTAACTAATGCATTGTCGATGAATTGGTGGACAATGTTGTCAAAGTTCACATATGCTTTCTTTGTATTGGATCTGCGTACCTGAAAGGACAGGCACAGGCCCTAATACCAAAAATAAAGGATCCAAAAAGGATCTCACATTTCAGACCAATTACTTTGATCAATACCTATGCTAAGCTTATTACAAAGGTCTTTGCAAATAGACTTAAACAGGTACTACCCCTATTGATACATCAAAATCAATCCAATTTTATGCAAGGGAGAAGCATAGTAGAAAGCATTTTGACAGTACAAGAAGCAGTGCACACAATGCATCAAACAAAAGGTAATCAAGGTTAGTTTATAATCAAATCGGACTTAGAAAAGGCTTTTCACAAGGTAAGGTGGATTTTCATACAGGACACTCTCACTAATTTTAGCCTCCCAGACAATTTCATAAAAATTATAATGAGTACACTTTCAACCACCTCCATAAGGGTAATATGGGAGGGTACATTAGGGCTTGAATTTAAACCAGCCAAAGGGGTGAGACAGGAGGACCCCATCTCACCCTACCTTTTCATTATGTGCATGAACAGACTTTCACAAGCCATTGAGGCAAGTGTTAAGCAGCATCAGTGGCTGCCTCTCCTTTTTGGAAGGAGGAAACAACTCTCTCACATATGTTCTTTGCAGATGACATTCTCTTATTTGCAAAGGCCACCTTACAGTAGGCAAATCACATATCAAATATACTATCAGATTTTTCATACCATTCAGGACAAAAGATAAATAGATCAAAATCTAGCATTTTCTTTTCTCCAAATGTTCCCCAGCAAACAGTCAATGACATAAATTCCTACTTACAAATGGAGGCAGTCACTGACCTGGGAATTTATTTAGGGGCACCCTTAGTCTATGGTACATAAAAAGTGCACATCAGGCCACAATTGATAAAGTCAAAAAAAGGGTACAAACATGGAATCCAAAGAAGATATCCCTCCCAGGAAGATTAACCCTATGCAAAACAATCTTGGGAGCCATATCATCTTTTTTCATGCAATCTACTTCTTTACTAAAGTCAACTTGCAGGGAGTTGGACAAGTGCTGCAAGAAATAGGCAACTCAGATGAAAAGAAAGTTTCCCTTGTCAAATGGGATGACATCTGCCAGCCCAAAGACAGGGGAGGACTGGGTCTCAGGAAAGCAAATGAACACAATGCAGCTCTACTACTAAAATTAGCATGGGATTTGCTCCAACCAGAACAGAATCTATGGAAAGATATTTTCATGGCAAAATACAATCTTTCTACTATGGACTTGTTAGGGGCCCTACCAAAGAAGAACTCCATACATATTTACAAAAAACTAGCCAAAGTATGGGATATACTCCTCGAAGGAATCACATGGAATATGAGAAATGGACAAACTATTTTATTCTGGAAACACCATTGGCTACATCCGAACATATGCCTCAAGGACTGGGTAATACAGCCAATTTTCGATGTTGTAAAACTCATTCCTACTTGTCCTCTATAGGTCAATGGGACAAAACATAGCTAAATGGGAAGCTTCCCATACAAATCATAAACATGATATTAGCCACCCAACCTCCAAGTGAAGACTTGGGGCAGGACAGGGCCACCTGGAAGTGGGCAAAAAATGGAATATTTAACATGGGCACAACATACCAAACATTTTGTTCAAATATGTGGAATCCACCAGAAAAACACTGGAAAGATCTGTGGAAACTATAAGTCCCCGAAAAAATTAAAACCATGCTATGAAAAATGATGAAAGGGGTACTGTGGACCAACAGCAAGAGGTTTCAAATTGGCATCAGTGACACGGGGCAATGCCCCCAGTGACACGGGGCAATGCCCCCAGTGCCACCAAGAGGAAACACCTCTCCACTTATTTAGAGACTGCCAAAAAACAATATCAATATGGCAGAACATTTATCCTTCTCTGTCAGATTCTTTCTGGACAGAGACGAACTTTAAAAATTCGGTTCTAACTAACCTCACTTACACATTTTTGCAGGAAGAACAATGATGGAGTACGTGGTTCGCCATAGCATGCTGGAATTTATAGACCATCAGGAACGAACTCATCTTCCAGCACAAGGAGCTCCCAGGAATAGCCCTGCAAAAAAGAATAAGAGCACTAGTTAAAGAAAACAAAAGGGCTTTTCCTGCCATATAAACAAGAAATTTGACGGAGGACTTAGCTCGTCAGGAAGAGGAGGATGACGCGCAAGGAGAGTTCAGATCTGACACCCACTTCCTCATAACGGACAGAGCAGTTTCTAGATCTACCAGGGAGGCGTCATATGGTGGCCTCATCACCTAGCCAAATGGAGTTTGACTACTAGGTTGCTCGCACAATATAAGGATTTGTCCCCTGATGGAAGCAAAACTTTGGGGGATCTCAAAGAGGCTAACGTTTGCAATGGAGCAACGTATCACAAAGATAATAGTCCAGTCCGACTGCAAGGAGGAAATAAACCTCCTTCAATCGGCGACTATCTCTCAGTTTTCTCCCCCTAGTCTTCAAGATCAAAGCTCAGACCCAAGGCTACCAACAGATCAAATTCCATTTTATACGAAGAGATTGCAATCAGAAAACCGATCACCTCCCTAAGATGGGATTTCAGTTGCAACCCAGAGCCATAGAGATTTATCCCACCATCCCCGATTTCTTACCACTAATATAAGGGGAAGATGAAGAACAAACACCACTAAAAGGAAGACCATCGGCTAAGGGAAACAGAAAGCCAGATACAGAGCATAGGAATGTCCATCAACTGACTGGGGAAATTTTACGACCTTTCCCCCTAGGCAATGGAGGCAATGAATGTCTCCAACAACATTTCTACCCGCCTTAATTCGGGGGTATTGTTGTATTTTTGTTTCCCATGGCCACTAGGCCCTCCAATGTATAAAAATAATAATAATATGATGTGATAGACTGGATTACGTTTAGGGACAATGATGCTTTGTAATATGCATATGTATGTGTGTTACATGTATGAGTGTGCGTATATATATATATATATATATAATGTAAAAAGATATCTAGTATACTTTAATGAAT
>JANQBM010017506.1:0-32246 GCA_025594535.1 Erythroxylum domingense | reverse complement strand
CTTATCTACTATGCATGTGCATGTATGAATGCATGCATATGTCACTGTTCACTAGCAATTGGTGAGGGGATGTTACAGAAACTGAATAAGAAAACTCTTTCTCTTCTTTGCCAAAATCTAGAATTTTGGTGTTGATGTGTTATTTTGCCTAATCTTGATGATGATCCTTATTTTCAATCCTTCCTTGATGCTCCAAACATGCGTTCTTCACCTAAGGATGTTCTTTCTATAGGTAGGTGTCATCCCCCTTGAAGATGGAGGCTTAATTCCCTTTATATAGTCCAAAAAATTAGGTTTAATGAAGCCTCACAGATTGCCTCAGATTTTAATTCCCATGCTAATAGGAATCTGCATGATTCCTACGAGCGTGGGAATTACAGGCAAAAACTTTCTGTCTTGATTTATCATGTCCGTGGGAATTTTCCTAATTCCCTCAAACATAGGAATTGGTCCCAAATGTGATCCTCTTGTCTTCTCTTCTATGCTCTCTTGTTCATCCTTCAACTTGCTTCCTCTCATTTCCTACATAAAAATAAACAATTCTTACCCTCAATTAGTATCCAACACACAAGAGCACAATGGAAATCAAACTTAATGAAAACATACGAAATGAATCCTAAACTAAAACAATAAAGAAGAATTATGCTAGAAAACACATGCCAATTACCTATAAAAACATATCCTATTGCACACCTATCATCTAGCCACTCCTTGGTTTGCAGGATTGAATACTGGCCTCATAAAATCCATGAGGGTCCTCTGTTGATGCCTTCCAGGGTTAACTTCTTGATCCATGTTTCTTTGGATTTCTTCATCCATTTGTATTTTTTCGGTTTCTTCTTATTCTTCTTGCCAAGCTTTCCGAAGGTTTCTTTCTAAATGTGTTACGTCTAAATTGTATGTCTCAGTTGTGCGACTCGAACCCGTTGTGACTCTTGTGTTTATAAAAGAGTACGAATCCTAAATAAAATGAATGAAAGAAAATAACAAACCTAATGCCTTAAATTATAGAACTAAATTGCCTTCTTGGCGACGGTGCCAAAAACTTGTTCGCTCAAGGTTACACGCTTTAAATTTAATATTTTTAACCTTGATAATTACTGCAATTGCACATTTCGTTCGTGTAGTACATAAAGTGTCGATCCCACAAGGTAGGGAACTAGTCCTAAGTCTAATGGCAGCTAAGTCACAAACCTAACAACTATTGCAGAAAAGTAAATCAATTGATAATCGGATGTAAGAATTGAAGGTGCTAAAAATAACAGAAAAGCAATCACATAATCAATTCTAAAATCAACCTACAAATCACCAGGAGAGAGAAAGGGGATTTTAATTCAAAATTAAAGAAACTCAACCAATGATGTAATTATTGACTCAATGGGCTTAGACGATCCTAAAGTGAATTACTCTCTCTCGAGTTATAATTCTTAACCCTAATTGGTAAACCTTAATTCAATTTATGGGAATTCTAATCTCCCAGAAACTAAATTAGATCTAAAGTTGTCTATTAACCTACCGGGAACCTATGCTCGATCTCTCGTTACACGATTTTACCGATTTGATTTAATCCTTTACCTATCAATTCACCCAACTCTCGTTAGCCCAAATTGATTATTTTTACTTAGCTCACCCTCTCAGTCTAAGGCCAAGTTATTAAGAATAGGGCTTAAATCACAATCCAATCAATAAAAAGCATAATCGAATAAGCTTCAATAATCATCAAGAATCAAATCCAAAGGTGAGTTTAGACATCAACTCAACATTCAACCAAACAAATCTCATCACCTATTTCAATTATATACATGAATAAAATTGAAATAACGAAAATACTATAGGGAATGGAATTTGGGACAGTGACAACAAGAAACCTCCTTTTTCGGGAATTACTTCTTGTCAAGCTCTTCACTATGTCTCTCTTCCTTTGTCTGCTTCCTCAATCGCTCGGTGTCACCCTAGTTTTCTTTAGGAATCGACGAAATGGAAACTTTTTTGTTAAAATCTTGACTCTCTCTCTTCTCTCTATTGGATGTCACATCATATTCTATTTATATCTTCAAGGCTTTAGGTCAAAGTTAGGGTCGAAACGGTCCAAAAATTAGTCCGAAACTTGAGTTTTTCTGTCAACTCGAGGTAGTGCACGATCGTTGCCCTACCTGCCATGATTGTGGGCTGAATTGATGCTCTCTGTCACAATCGTGGCCTATGTGCACAATTGTGGCATGTCTACTTCTGGTTCTTCCTCTTCTGTCACGATCGTGGCCTGTGTGCACGATCGTGGCCTATATTTTTTAGCCCAAAAACTCTTTAAGTCTTCCCGTTCTTCCCTGTTTACCCTACAACACTAGCAAACACATTAAGGTACCTAAAAAATATACAATTTAAGCTCAAAGATTTAAACTAACCCATAAAAGCACTTAAACACAAAAATTAACCTAATTAAACTCTAAATGCATACTAAACACTTGAAATGACATTAAAATACTTATCAAATCTAACCCTAAAACACAATACAAATCACAACTACTAGGGTGGGTGGAGTTACGTTGGAGGAAGAGAGTTATAACATAATTGTTTTGGCAGTTACAAATTTCTCAAGGCCTTTTCTTTTTAATTTTAAATCCAATCAATTATGATTTCTTTTAGTACTCTGGATTTAGATGTAAACGAGCTATTACATGCAAATCGCATAATAAAAATAGTTTACAAGTATTTCTAATTCACTTGTATTTTTGTTCATTTCTAACTATAAGTAGAGTTTTATATTGTTATTTAGTCTTAAAATTTTTTTAAAGAAAATAAGTCAGTTAGTTTATTTGTTATCAGATATCAGTTGCATTTGGAATTTTAGAGTAATCAAAGAACAAAATGATTTTATGGAATATGATTTGACTGTTTTATTAGGTATAAATTTTATTATATTTGTATAGTATCAGTTAACTGGGCTTAGTACAATTATTTAAGAAAAAAGGAGCTTTAAGGTTGCAATCAATCTAGCACTAATTAAAGAAAGAAATAGAAACTCATCTGCTTCAAAAGCTCATCCTCAAAATTTCCATCCTTGAATAATTGAAGAAGGCTCCCAATACAAATCCAAGAAGAGGACATGAAATATTTGGAGAAATCCACTTGGTAATAATTAAGGAGTATGGCAAGAGGGGAGCTGTCTTAATCATTCAAAAACTGATAGAAAAATATGACAATGGCAAATTGTGCACGAGCTAAATAAGCTACAAATAAATTTTAAAGACACAGTAAACAAGACTTGATAAAAAATACATGCTTAAGAAAAGCCACACGTAGTCTGTAGATTTAATTAATCTTTTAATTTATTCATTGTAATAAAACATTTTAATGTAGTTCTTTACCTATTTAAAAATAAAATTAATTATTTAATTATTATAATAAAACATTTTGATGCCGATTGTAGTCCTTTTCAAATGGTGGTGCATTCCCACCAGTTAACTAATTAGCATCATATTTTTGTGTTTAATCTTAATAGTAGATTTTCTATGTATTGCATTATATATCAAAACTCAGATTGCCTTATTTTTTGATTTGCTTGCTTTAATATATAAAAATATAACAAAATTATTGAACAAATGTATTATATTAAATATGAAATATTCTTTTTGCAGGCCTTATTTAATGTTGAAGAGCGTCGCTCATCCTTCTTCTTTGTAGTCTGCAGTTGTCCGTCCATCCAATTGAGTTGTCCAACTAATCTCTACCATATATGTTGCTTTAATAATACAATTCTGATGCGTTTGGGTTTTGTGTGAATGCAAAGCAGGTTGATAGTTGTGATGTACATTATGTTTTGGGGTTTAATTTGTTATGTATTAAGTGTTAATTTGAGTGTTTAGTGTGTGTTTAGATTTTAATTGTGTTTAAGTTTTTTTATGGATTAGTATAAGTCTTTGATAGATTTTAATTGTGTTTAAGTTTTTTTATGGATTAGTATAAGTCTTTGAGCTTAAATGTTATGTTTTTAAGGTATCTTGATGTGTTTGTTACTTTTTCAAGGTAAACGACGAAGAATGGAGAAGTTTCAAAGAGTTTTGGGCCAAAACCATGGCCCATGATCGTGACACAATAGGCCACGTTCGTGACAAAAAGAGGCGAGCCAACAGGACCCAGGCTACAATTGTGCCATTTTGGTCATGATCATAATAGAGAGCTCTGATAATGGAATTTGGGCCATGATCGTGACATAGAGGGTTAGGCATAGAAACAGCTCAAAATGTCAAATTTTGCGGGACTTTTTAGACCGTTTCAACCCCGAATTAACCCCAGGGCTTCCAAGATATAAATAGAACACTAGAATAAAGAGGAAGCAGCTTTTGAAGCCTTTTTACATTAGTTAAATCCAAAACCCTATAGAGGATATCGAGAGATTTGAGGAAGGAGACAAAGGAAGAGAGACACAAAGAAGAAGATTGACGCGAAGTACTTCCCAGAACAGATGGTTTCCCACTGTTGCTGCCTCCACTAGTCCATTTCGAAAATATTTTTTGTCTTTATTTCAATTTTATTGATGTATAGATAATTGTTGAGAATAGTTGTTGTTAAATGTCAATTTTTGTCTAAACTCACCTTCGGAATTTTGACCTTTGAGATTAATGAAGTTTGATTTACTGTGTTTTTGTTGAGTTATTTGTGATTTAATATCTGTGCTTAATAATTCGATAATAAACTGAGAGGGTGAATCAAGTGAATATCATCAAATTGGGCTAACGAGAGTTAGGTAGTTTGATAAATAATAATTGAATCAAATTGGTAAAATCGTGTAACGAGAGATCGAGCATAAGTTTACAGTAGGTTATTAGACAGATTCATAATTAATTTAGGTTTTGGGTAAATTGGAAATTGAGGGATTACAATTCTACAATTTAAATTAGGGATTATAAATTAGGGTTAAAGATTATAACTAGAGAGAGAGTAATCCACCCTAGGACCGTCTAAACCTAGTAATTTGATAATTGCATAATCAGTTAGATTTTTATTAAATTCAGATTAAAACCCCCTTTCTCTCAATTGGTAGTTTTTAGGTTGATTCTGGATTGTATTGTGCAAAATTGCTGTTTTGTTTATATTTTATGAGTTCAATTATTGATATTGATTGTTTGATTGATAAATTTCTGCATTAATTGTTTATTTTTAGTTATTGCAAAATTTAGTCAAATATTAGATTTTAGGATTAAATTAACCCTCCTCATAGGAACGATACCTTAGGTACTATGTCAACGACCCATACGCTTACGAAAATATCAAGGTTATAAATATTAAAACTTATCATACGTAAACTAGCAATCAAGATTTTGGAATGGTTGCCGGGGAGGCGTTTAGTTTAGTTCTTTTGTCTAAGGCTATTTCACTATCTTTTGTGTTTAGAAATTTTTTTTAGGGCGTAAAGTAGGGACACATCAAGACATCTTAGAGTGAGAGTGAGACATCTAAAGAGCTAGATGCCAAGAAAAAATAGAAAGAACAATGATGAACGATATATATTATAGGGAGCTAGGAACTTTTGCAAACTGTAATGAGGCACAGTATGGTTAGGGAAGTAAGGAACCTTATTGGAACATGTACAATCAGGGGTGGCAGAACCACCTAAATTTATATTAGTCCAACAATGTAAGGACACGCTTAGGACATCAAGACCTATTAGGATTTCAAATGAGTCCAGTTCATGGGATTCTAAAATGGACAAGATCTTAGATAAGCTGACGGATATGGAAGAGGATCAAAGAAGACTAAAAGAGCAAATTGATCAAGTAACAGGAAATCATACCACTTCTATTATAATCTGGAGAAGCAAGTTAGACAGTTTTCCTGTGAAATTTGTAAGAAAAGTGTGGAAGACTCCCTGAGAAATAAGGAATTACATCAACGAGAGCAATATGAGGTTATCACACTTAAGAAGGGGAGAGCTAGAAGAGCTAGCGACAAATCAAACTAAACCCGACCTTAGAGAAGACCAAGAAATCAAAGAAGAGGATGAAGAAAATAATGCCAACCATCCCTATCATTCACCAGTTCTTGGTAAACCATATGTGAACATCAAAAAATCTTGGAGAGATGTTCAGGAAACGAACTCTATCTTCTAGATTGATGATGATCAAATGAAATTCAACATGAATGATGTAACTAAGAATGCGAAGTATGGTAGCTCATTCGGGATAATTGATATGTTCGAATCTTCTTAAGAACAAGATGACGAAGCACAGATGACAATAGTTATTGATTTTAAAGAAGCTATGAAATTCTTTGTTCATGAGGCAGAGGAAGCAGAGGAGACGAAGGTGATTAAGGAAGAAAGAGAACAACTCACCTTCTTAAAGGACAAAATGTTCGATTCAATGGAAGATTCAGGTAGTTTTGTTATTTCCTATTTTATTGACATTTTGTTAATAAAAAGGACATTATAGAAATTAATTGGTTTTCATAATTTTATCAATATTGTCCTTCTGATCATTTTGTAATTTGTAGCTTACTCACCGGCTACAAAATTGATGTTGAACGAAAAGGGTAGAAGCAAGCCACTCATAATTGATCCTAGCTGAGTTTTAAAGGATGAAGGTTAAGCTAATGACAATAAATTAACACATTTAGTAGTTATATTTAAATTGTTGTGTAGTTAGGTTTGTTTTAAATTCTTAAATAATTTTTGAATTATTTGAATGGTTTGGATTGCTAATTCTTTACTCTCTTGAATCACTTATAAGATAGGGAAACAGTCTCGATATCAAGCAAATTTGGTCTCCACAATATTGCCATCAACAACTCTATAACTATAAACAGTTTCATTTTCTAACCCTTTTCTTTCATTTTTGTTAGTGTTTTATTATTATATTTTTTGTATAGTGTGTTTTATTTCCCCCTGGTGTGTTTGTGTACCCTAATGACATTGAGAACAATATGTTGTTTAAGTGTAGGGAGGGTTGTGTGCTTTTACCTTGAATGTGATTTTGCATATTTATGATAGTTATTAGGTTGCATTTTCTGAACTGTAGGAATGTGTCAATGACTTAGATGGAGTGAAATTTATTTATTTTTAAACATAGTCTATTAGGTTGTAAATAATCACTACGTCGCAAAATTAATGAATTGGGAGTCTTTGGATAAATATGCAACTTAATTTGGATTTAGTGTAAATTTAGCGCTTATAGATTGTCACACTCATTCTTAATTTGAGGCCTTTCAACTTAAGTAGCTTAACTAGTATTTTTCATGGAAATGAGTAGCTTAAACAACAAAGGTAGGTAATAAATGAAAAAAAGAGTATTTTTTGTTAAATAAATCACTATTCTGTTGGCCTTCAGGTTATGAATAGAGCTAGTAGCCAGTTCAAAACATGATATAAATGAGTAACTGGATCGACATGCATCAAAAATGTGTGCCTTCGCGTCAAAAAGCAATAATGACGTTTCAACCAAGCTATTTAATAAAAACATGACTTATTTGAGTAACCAGATCGACATTCATTACCAATGTTTACCCCCGCGTAAAAAGACTAAGTTTATGTTTAAGAACAAACTTAAAAAAATTGTGCTTCCTTAGTAAACCTACAGGACTTGTAATAAGCTTGACTTTTCATGCAAATATACTTATGAAGAGTTATAGAGTCTAAAGAACCAAAAAATTATTGATATGTGTGTGTAATTGAAAAGGGTATATAAATTAACACTTAGCTCTCGATTAATTTGTATATTTAGTTCAACGTCCCTAGATATAAATTTTGCATGTTAATGATTAGATATAAATTGTATGACCATGTTTAGCTTAAATTTATTTCAGGAAGTTGAAGCCATTCCCTTATTATTGCATTGTGTGTTGTATGTGTGTTATGTGTTTATTGTTTTGTTTTCTTGAAGACAAGCAAATGTTTAAGTGCGGGGATGTTGATAGTTGTGATTTGCATTATGTTTTAAGGTTTAATTTGTTATATATTAAGTGTTAATTTGAGTGTTTATTGTGTGTTTAGGTTTTAATTGTGTTACTTTATGTGTTTAAGTGTTTTTATAGGTTAGTATAAGTTTTTAAGCTTAAATGTTATGTTTTTTGAGGTACCTTGATATGTTTGTTAGTGTTTCAGGGTAAACGGCAAAGAACAAAGAAGTTTTGAAGAGTTTTAGGTAAAAACCATAGCTTACGATCATGGCACAATAGGCCATGATCGTGACATAAAGAGGTGAGTCAGTAGGACTCAGGCCACGATCGTGCCATTTTGGTCACAATCGTGACAGAGAACTCTGAACTAGGATACAATCATGCACTTTGGGCCATAATTGTGACAAAGAGGGTTAGGCGCTGGCCACGATCGTGGCCTACATTGGCCAGACATGAAAACAACTGAAAAAAGTCAAATTTTACAAGACTTTTCAGACTGCTTCGACCCTGAATCAACCCTAGGGCTTCCAATATATAAGTAAAACATTAGAAGACAGAGGAAGCAGCCTTTGAACCAAATTTGCATTAGTCAATTCCCGAACCCTAGAGAGCATACTGAAAGATATGAGGAAGGAGACGAAGGAATAGAGACATGGAGTAGAAGCTTGACGTGAAGTACTTCCCAGAATAGGTGATTTCCTGCCGTCACTGCCTCCACTAGTCCATTTTGACAATATTTTCTGTCTTTATTTCTATTTTATTGATGTATAGAATTGGGATAATCATTGAGAATAATTGTTGTTAAATGTCAATTTTCGTCTAAACTCACCTTCGGGATTTTGATCTTTGAGATGAATGAAGTTTGATTTATTATGTTTTCATTTAGTTATTTGTGATTAAATATCTGTGCTTAATAATTTAGTAATAAACTAAGAGGGTGAACCGAGTGAATATCATCAAATTGGGCTAATAAGACTTAGGTAGTCTGATAGATAAAAACTAAATCAAACCGGTAAAATCATGTAACTAGAGATCGAGCATAGGTTTTTAGTATGTTATTCAATAGATTCAAAATTAATTTAGGTTTTGGATAAATTGGAAATTGAGAGATTACAATTCCATAATTTAAATTAGGGATTATAAATTAGGGTTAAAGATTATAACTCGAGAGAGAGTAATCTAACCTAGGACCTAGCAATTCGATAGTTGCATAATCAACTAGATTTTTTTAAATTCGAATTAAAACCCCCTTTCTCTCAATTGGTAGTTTCTAGGTTGATTATGGATTGGGTTGCATAAAATTGCTATTTTGTTTATATTTTATGAGTTCAATTATTGATATTGATTGTTTGATTGGTCAATTTATGCATTAGTTGTTTATTTTGATTTATTGGAAAATTTAGTCAAGTCTTAGATTTTAGGATTAGATTAACTCTCCTCATGGGAATGATACATTAGGTACTACTCGAACGACCTGTGTGCTTACAAAAATATCTAGGTTATAAATATTAAAACTTAGCATATGTAAACCATCGATCAGAGATCTTGATTTTGTGTTGTTGTTTATAATATTCTTATAATCATTGGCGAGTTTTTATGTTCTTCTTTAGTAGTTTAAGTATTTATGTTTGATTTTTGTTTGAATCATTGATGAGTGTATGTATTCTACTTGTTTTATGCTTAAAAAATCGCAAGTAAACTGGTCGTGACTTGTAGTTAAAAATAGCGGATATCGATCCCACAGGGATTGATCCCTAAATACCACTTAATTTAGACAAGAATTTGTTTAAGAAATGAAAATTTTTAATGCAAATAATATGAAAAATTAAATTAAAAGTAAAAGACTAACACAAAGCAATAGACAATTCCAAAGTGCAAAAAAATTGAAATTGAATAATCTCATGACTAGTGATTATTTTTTTTCCCTATTTTGTCTCCCTCCTATTTTATTAATTGAATTGTGTCTTACATGATATTTCCGAATGTATTAATTACCCTCTTTCAAGGTATAACTAATTGTCCCTAATTGAATTAAAAGGAATCAAATGGACGATTTCTCAACCTACCTAATGACTTTACCGATTCAACTAGTTATTAAACTATCCTATGGGTTATCAACTGACTTCACAGAGATCTCTCTTCTAACTAATCAATGGACATGATGATTATAAGTCTATAAGTTGATAACTCTCATTGTACAATCCTACATAATTAATCTCACTCACTGTTTCAATTTATTGCAAGATAATAAATAAAATCACTAATCATCAAAGACAACTTCATTCAATTCAATAAAATAGGAGTTCTAACAAAATAGTTCAAAAGCAATCCCTAAAACTAAATCAGGCTAACATGGCCTTGACAACATCATCAACATTCAAATAAACCGTTTTACAATGAATAGAAGAAGCAGAATTTAAAGAAAATTGAATAAAGGGACTCCTTCTATTCTTTGCCAAAATCTGGAAATTTTGATATTGATGTGCTATTTTATTCAATGTTGACAATGATCTTTGACTTCAATCCTTCCTCAAGGCTTCAAACTTGTGTTCTTCATTCAAAGATGGTGTTTCTACAGAAGGGTTTCATCTCTCCCTTAATATGGAGGCTTAATTATCATTTAATAGTCCAAAAATCCTAAGTTTAATGAAGCCCCGCCTATTGTCTCAGATTGTAATTCCCACGATTGTGTGAATTGGCCACAGAAAAATTCCTCTTTTCTTTTCCTCTTTAGTCTCTAGCTCAATCTCCAAGCTGCTCCATCTTCCTTCCTACATTAAAATAGTCAATTCTTAACCTAAATTAACATTAAACATAAAAGAACAATGATGGAAATCAAACTAAGTGAAAACATACAAAATGAATCATAAACTACAACAGCTATGCAAGAAACACATGCCAAGCACATAAAAAAACATAGAATAATGCACACCTATCGACATCCCCACACTTAAATCTTTGCTTGTCCTCAAACAAAATAAATACAACCAATCAATTCTGTCACTTCATTTTTACAAAGATCAAAGCATACAATTCTTCAAAATCAAGCCAACTCAAATATCAAGTTAATACATATGTCATGACTATTTCTTTATTAGTATACATAAGCAAACTCAACAATTGGCACCATCACTCAAAGACAAGTAAAGATGCAAAATGATTTTTCCTCATGGTTTTCACTCATTTCTCTCAAGTATTTGAAGGTTAGTGTTTCGCCCAAATTTCCTATAGGAAACTACACTACCATAGGCTTACTAATACATCAATTCTCCTCTATAATGATTGCATGCATAAATAGATCAAAAGGACTTGTTTAGGGTTCCAATGTGGTAAGGGTTAAGGTGGGTAAAGAGGGAAAAAGAGTTAAGCACAAGCATTAGTAAAGTAAAAAGAAGATAAAAACGGGATAACAAAATAACTCAAGGGTATACAAATTTAACTGATATTCTGCACTTATTGATGCTACTCACCTGTTCTTTTTTTTCCTTTTCATTCATTTTTCTCAAAGAAATGGAAGAAATATAAACCGAAATAGCAATATATACAATGTAATCCATAGGCAGAAATATACTCAACTCATCTCGGTAAATTTTAACAATGATCCCAAATAATGTATTACTTAATACTCTACTAAGTTTGTGAATGGGTAGGTTAAAAAAGGTTTACGGTTTTAAAATTTTAGGTGTTTTCAAGAAATAAAAGGTTAAGCCTCAACGGGGGTAGCAAAGAATAATACAAAGGGTAGATCATTTAAGCCAAGGGTTAACACAAAAAGTGCTTAAATCATCTCTATTAAGCATGCATCTAGTAGACTCAAACCGATTCAAAGTAAGTTCTGAAGGTAATAACCTTAGGAAGTATCACTCAACAAAGAAATAGAATGACCATAGATGGAGTCATATGGCTCAATCCTCATATTGGCTCAAATGAAAACTCATTATGCGTCTCTACACTACCTCATTGTTCAAATGTCAATTTGGGACTAAGCTTAAGTAACCAACTATTTTTCATCACTCTATAAGGTTCTTTTTTTACTCAAATAGCCTAATCTAAGTTCAAGCATGCATTCAATCTAATTCAAACCAATATGACATACTCTTATGGCAATATCTATTAGAATGATTCAAATCTAGTTCCATTATTAACACAAAGCACATAATATGCCTAACCAAGCATCCTATTTAACATAATGCAAACAATGCAATTAAGAAAGTCAAAGTCAACTCCCTACACTTAATGTTCACATTGTCCTCAATGTGACAAGTTAACCACCAAATAAGGGAAAATGACCTCAAACTAAACAAAAGAAATAGAAACTAAAAAATGACATGAAACCAAACAAAAAATGATATCAAACCAAACAAAAGAAAATGACATAAAACCTAACAAAAAAATGACAGGAAACCAAACAAACACGAAATGAAATGAAACCACACAAAAGAAATAACAAAATTTAAAATAAAAGGGTAAGAAAAGCTTATTTATACGATGGTGGCAACAGTGTTCATGAAGAAGCTTTAAAATTGTTCCTTCGACAGAAGTTGAGGAACCTCTTCTTCAAGCTATGTTGCTCCTTATGGATTTTCCACATTTGGGTGTCGAGCTCATTGGGTTAAGATGTCATCTGTTGTTGATTAGAGGTCATTTGAGGATTTTAGAGTTCTATATAATGGATCTCCATAATCTCAGAGTGTCTCAAGTATGATATGTCAAACATATTGTGTGGCGTTGTACGCACCTCTTCCACATTAAGGTTATAATAATGAGCTAAAGCAATAAAAATATGTGATATTCTAAAATATGAACTCTTTTTATTGACAAAGCTTACTATTGATCGAAAAATTCTAAAAGATGTGTTGATTTTAACTTTTGAATCTATGTACCATAAAAAGAAAAGTTCTTTGGCTGAACATTTGCTACTTTCAATTTTATTGAAAACAGTTAAGCACATAAATTTATGCAAGAGCAAATGTTCGGTGCTATGTATTAAAGAATTCGGTGCATTCCTAGAATCAAAATTTTCTTCCCTCATTAGAGTTTTCCAATAGGAATCTACATCAAAATCAATGTGAACATCCAAAATTTTTGTATTTTGCAAATAAAAAAGATTACACATGACAATATAATCCAATTTGTAAACATTACTGAATAACGTAAATAAAAAATGTCCATTTTAGGGTTATATTAGACAGTAGTGAAAAACTCAATGGTCATCATAGGATGGATAGGCATGTCACACCGGATGAACCTATTCCAACCCATATTTGTAGTTAAACGCTTAATTTTTAGCCTCACTCCTTTGTTTTCTAACATTTCAAAATCAAAATATCTAAGAGTGACTATTTTTCTAGTCCTAAAGTCTCAGAAACACGTACCTTCTTCTTATGAGGAAATCAGGAATGGGGCCCGATAAGTTGCTGCTAAATCGGACTTACCTTCACCAGAAACTTGATGATGGAGTTTCTTAATCGATTTCTGAGATATCATCTTCCTTGGTGCCATTGTAAGAAGAAAATATGCAAAAATTGAGAAGAAGATGAGCGAAATTCGTATTTAAGAGAGAGAGAGAGCAAAATCTTACCCAAATCCTTGTGCTTTTGAATGATTAATGCAAGAAAAGATGAAAGGATTGTAAGATTAATGAAAACAATTAAATACAATACAAACAATCTCAAGGAAAAATGAAGAGTTTAGAGAGTGGGAGGAGGATTTTCGTGGGTTAGAGAGAGGAGTGAAAATTTTGAGAGTAGGTGAAAGAAGAAAGTGGGAGGGAAGTTTAAATTTCCCTCCCGGATGGAATTCCCATGATCGTAGGATTTCTCTCCAGAAACTTTCTGGATCCCACAATCGTGGGAATCACCACATTTCCCAGTTTCTGGAGAGACGTCCCACGATCGTGGGAATCAATTCAATTCTCACAATCGTGGAAATTGATGATTCTCACAATTCTAAACCTTCTTCCAAGTTTGATATTGGTTCTCTATGATCCCACAACCTAAAAACGCATCAAATTAATATTATTATCAAGTATTTCGAAAAGAAACAAGTTGAAATTCTAACAAAAACCCCATTAACATCAATCAAACTCAATTCAAACACGATCATAATTAAAGAAATCAAACAAACAACTAGACGAAAATAATCGAAAGAAATTAAATACGCTAAGTTAAGGTCATTAGCTTGGCCATTCCTTATATATTCATGAAAGAGCGGAAGATAGGAGAGAGATAACTTACCTTTCTTTTGGATATATTCCTCTATAATATGGCTTACATTGTTGCCCATTGACTTTGAATGTCTCCTCCTTATCATTTTCCAGTTTCACATCTCTTTGGGGAAACACTTGAAAAATTTTGAAGGGTTCACTCTATCTTGACTTGAGCTTTCTGGGAACAATCGAAGTCTTAAATTAAACAAAAGTACTAAGTCTCGACTCTTGAATTCCTTCTTCTTGATATGGCCATCATGCCACTTCTTAGCCCTTTATTTATATAGCTTGGCATTTTAATAAGAATCATACCTTAACTTACCAACACGTCGAGGTGTAACAATCACTTTTCTCCTACCAGTTTCCAATCCATGTTGAATTTATTGATTGCCTAATATGCTCTATGCTCCAACTACAATGGTAAATGAAACGCCTTGCCATACACAAGTCAATATGGTGTTGTGCCTATAAGGTTCTGAAAGTTGTTTTATAAGCTCACAATGCATCACCGTATTTTTTTTTACTTTCCTCCTAGCTTGTAAACA
Organism: Erythroxylum domingense; assembly: GCA_025594535.1. Taxonomy (NCBI): domain Eukaryota; kingdom Viridiplantae; phylum Streptophyta; class Magnoliopsida; order Malpighiales; family Erythroxylaceae; genus Erythroxylum; species Erythroxylum domingense. The sequence goes on along the minus strand of JANQBM010017506.1, from coordinate 17,603 downwards.
TTCTCTTTTGACTCTCTTCTTAAGTTGCCAGTTTAGATTCAAACATCTCCATAAACATGTCTAACTTACTCTCCATAGCTCCCATTTGATCTTGTTGGAATCTCGGCGGTCCTTATAGTCTCGCTTGGTCACCTGCATTGTTAGTACTCCAAGAAAATTTAGATGATTTATCCACCCCAGATTATAGGTATTGGAATAAGGATTATTACCTTTATGTGGTTGGCTTAGGTAATTTACCTGTTCGGTACCACTAGTTCTTAATAGAAAACATGCTGCTGAGCTGTGGTTGTTCTACCCACACAGATCACATTACACTTGCATCACCTTCATTGTAGAGGACGATGCTCCTTGTATGTTGTTTAACTACTTTATAGGAGCTGTAATTTGAGCCTGTACGGCAATAACACAGTCAATGGGTATCACACCTTTTTGTTCTTTTTGCCCCTGTCTGTTCCTCTCGCTCGACCACATGCAACTATTGCTCGTCAACTCGTCTAAAAGATCGTGAGCTGCTTCCACCATCTTCCTCATTAATGAACCTCATGCTGCTGCGTCGATGATTCCTCTAGTGCTTGGATTCACTCCATTGTAGAATGTCTAAAATAGGAACTCTTTTGGTAGATTGTGATGGGGACAACTTCTTTAAAGTTATTTAAATCTCTCCCAAGCTTCATAGAGAGACTCCCCATTGTTTTGCTGGAAAATTGTAATCTCCTTGATAATCTTTATCATCTTCATTAATGGAAAATACTTGGCGAGGAATGCTTGAACAAGCTACTCCCAAGTCGTAATCTGGCCAGAGTTTAAAAGGTTGTACCATGCTTTAGCCCGATCCTTCAATGTGAATGAAAATAGTCCCAGCTTCACCGCATCGTCAGACATTCTATTGAATCAGAATGTGTCACAAATCTCTGAGAAATTTGCAATATAGGCATTCAGATCCTCGTTAGATAGCCCATAGAACTACACACTATTTGTTAGAATGCTGGGTATTGTCGGCTTTAAATTGAAATTATTTGCTTGAACCCCTGATCTCACCACCCCCTGAGGACTAAATCCTGGCCTCATAAAATCTATCAGAGTCCTCTCCAACCCTCCTTATTATCCTTCTTTTGCTATATCTTGCTGTGAAAAGTTAAGACACTTTGCCCTTCATAATTCTCTTTCATGCCTCTTAATGTCGGGAAATTCATCTTCGCTCACTTCTTTTGTTCTTCACGTGCTCCTGGTGTTCATGCACCTGTAATTACACAAGTAAAAGTATCAAACACTCTTAAATCAAAGTAGTCTAAATTAACCAAGATGCTAAATAATCAATCCTTAACAGTGACGCAAAAAACTTGTTGAGTGTAATTATATAATACAATCTACTTGTTTTATGCTCAAAAAGCCATAAGTGAATGGGTCATGACTTGTAGTGAAAAAGAGTGGATATGGATCCCACCGGGATTGATGCCCAGACACCACTTAATTTAGACAAGACTTTATTTAAGAAATGAAATTTTTTAATGAAAATAATCTGAAAAATTAAATTAAAATTAAAAGACTAACATAACGCAATAGACAACATCAAAGTGTAGAAAAATCGAAATTCAAGAATCTAAAGACCAGAGACTAATTTTTCCCTATTTTGTCTCCCTCCTATTTTATTAATTGAATTGTGTCTCACCCTAGATTTTCAAATGTATTAATTACCCTTTCTTAAGGTATAGCTAATTGTACCTAATTGAATTAAAGGGAATCAATTGGACGATCTCTTAACCTACCTAATGACTCTACCGATTCAACTAGTTATTAAACTATCCTATGGGTGATCAACTGACTTCGTCAAGATCTCTCTTCTAACTAGTCAATTGACATGATGATTGTAAGTCTATAGGTTGCCAACTCTTGTTGTATAATCCTACACAATTAATCTCTCTCACTCTCTTAATTTATTGCAAGATAACAAATAAAATCACTAATCATCAAAGACAACTTTATTCAATTCAATAAAATAGGAGTTCGAACAAAATAGTTCAAAAGAAATCCCTAAAACTAAATCAACCTAGCATGGTCTCCATAACATCATCAACATTCAAATAAGCCATTTTATAAAGAATAGAAGAAGTAAAATTGACAGAAAATTGAATAAAGGGACTCCTCTTCTTTTGCAAAATATGGAAATTTTGGTGTTGATGTGCTATTTTCTCCAATCTTGATGATGATCCTTTTCTTCAATCCTTCCTCAAGGCTTCAAACTTATGTTCTTCACTCAAGGATAGTGTTTCTACAGAAGGATTTCGTCTCTCCCTCAAGATGGAGGCTTAAGTATCCTTTAATAGTCCAAAAGCCTTAAGTTTAATGAAGCCCTATGTATTGTTTAGTCGTGAGAAGGCCATGTGTCTCATTATGGCCAGACACTCCTGTGAGAAGCTACTCACGAGTATGACATGTTTAGTCGTGAGAAGGCCATATATCTCATTATGTCCAGGCACTCCTCATTTAAAACCTTAATCTTTACCACATAAGGAAAAGTGTGATGGTAAAAATAAAATTTGGTATAATCCTAGCTGAAAATGCTTTTTTCTCATTTCTCTTCAGTTTTCCTTCGTTCTTTAACACTGAAAGTGGCAATGGAGAGGATGGACTAAGGTGAGAGCTTGAAGATGGAGATGAAAGGCTAACTTCCCAACATTGGTTCAATGGGAATACGACTCCAAGTCACAGTTAAGCTATTTCATCCTATTAACATTGTAATCTCTTTTCAGATTATTGTGTTGTTTGTGTTGATTGAATCGGGTTTTGGATAGATGTGTGTTGATTGAATCAAGTCTTGGATAGACGATCTTAATGCGTTATTTTAATTGTTTTATTTCGAACCTATTGCTATAATGTTCAATGTAATTTACAATTGTTACATTTTATGTTTTTAAGTAGCATCTAATGATCATGAATCGTTAGGAACAACATAACTTAGGCTAGATAACCCAAACATATGAGGTTACTACTTGTATTGATTGTTTTCCATGTTGTAATGCTACTGTGAAATTGAATCTAGAGATCATATCTTAGGCTATTCAGTAGTTAGGTTTAATTAACAATCGTATCTAAATTAAACACAATCTAAGGGAAAATCAAGATTAGCAGAGCATACTGTTAGTCTCAGATCAATAATTTGAAGAGAGGTGCAAAGACATTGTGATCATAGAATATGCTTGATCGTTTTTAGGGTGAGATTGAACCTAAAATCGAACCTTACTCATATTCAACACTTTAACTATTTTTTATTGCTTGCTTTAATTTGTTTTCATTAGTTTACTTTTATTTTATTTTCTAAAATTCCAAAAACCCTATTTTCATATTTTCCTTGCATCAATTAATTTTGTCACAAAAATTAGCTAAACATTCCTTGTAGATTCAATCCCAACTCACCATAACTACAAATTTTAGTATGCAGAGTCAAGTAAATTTTGTAATGCACTTGACATACGTTGTCAAATTTTAGTGTCATTGTTAGGGAATGTGGTAACTTAATTTTGTTTTTGATTTTATTTGGTGTTTTGTGAATATATTTGTTTATAATTATTTCTTTTTACTATTTGTTAAATTTTAAATGCTTGTCAGTGTTGGTGTATGGTAGCGACTAGATCTCTTCATAGAGAATTTGAGCAACTTGATTTAGAGATCAAGAGAACATTAAGGAGATTGTGTATGGAAGTAAGATCAAATCTAGTAGAAGAATCAAAATTTAAATCTAAAGACACAATGGTAAACTCAAGAACTCTGAAGGAGTTAGCTTCACCAAATTTAACTCAAAGATCATTATGCATAAAATTTCTGAATTTTACTAGACATATTTCCTTTGATTTAAAGTCTAGACTAATACATTTATTGCCTAACTTTCATGGTCTTACAAGTGAGGATACATATAAACATCTTAAGGAGCTCGATGTGGTTTGTTTAAGCGTGAAGCCTTCTGGGGTGACGGACGAGCAGATCATATTAAGGGCCTTCCTGTTCTCACTCAAAGATGCAACGAAGGACTGGTTATTTAATTTACCAATTGGAAGCATAAATACGTGGCTAGGGATGAAGAGACTATTCTTGGAGAAATATTTTTTGGCCTCAAAGATAGCAAGTACTCGAAAGGAGATTTGCAACATTAAGCAGTATAACGGAGAGTCATTTTATAAGTATTGGGAGCGGTTCAAGAAGTTATGTGCCAATTGTCTACATCACCACATACTAGAGAAACTTCTCATCCAATATTTCTATGAAGGACTACCACCGATGGAGAGGAGTTTGGTTGATGCGGTGAGTGGTGGGGCACTTTGTGAGAAGACTCCTATTGAAGTTAAGATCCTAAAAGAGTAGATGGTTGCAAACACCCAATAATTCGGCACTCGCAACAATGTTTGACATGTAAAGAGGTAAAGACTTCATCTATTGAACATCATTTACATGAACTAACATCTTTTGTGAGATATATTGCATTTGTACAGGCACAAGTGAAAGTATGAGGAATATGTTCAAACACCAGTCATCTAATTAATGAGTTCTCGACACTAAAAAAGAGAAATATGGAGTATATGAATGTTGCAGGAGGGAACTTCCCAAATCAGTACAACTCATACTTGCAGACAAATAACCTAGGCTAGAGGGATCACCCCAACCTGAGTTACGGAGGGAATAGACAATAAAACTACTTCCAAAATTGATCGCTAGGAACACAACAATTTTAACAAATACCACAAAGAGCATAAGGAGCCTCCTCTTCTAGTTTTGGTACATCTCTCAACGAATTTATGAAGGCTTCTACTACTAATAATATTTAGTTTCAATAAGATATGCAGCAACTTGAACAGAGTATGATGCGGCTTAGTTAGAGTATGCAATAGCTTGAGCAAAGGACGAAATCGAGCATACAGAACATGGAGAACCAAATGTGTCTAAATGGCAGTGAGGCTCAACAAGTCAGAATCACAAATTGGAGGAAAGTTATCATCCCAACCTAAGGTGAATTTGAAGAATGTTAGTGCCATAACCTTAAGGGTCCCGAGAGAACTTCACCAAGGATTGCTACTGAGAAAAAGATCTAAAAGGAATTGATAAAGTAGGAAAATTTGTCATCTAGTACAAAGGTAAATTTCAAAAGTCCTAATATTATTAAGACTAATCCTTCACCCTTTTTAAGCATATTGGCAAGATTAAATAAGAAGGAGAAGGACAAAGAGATATTGGAGACTTTCTGGAAAGTGGAAGTCAATATATCCTTGCTCGAGGAAATCAAGCAAGTACCAAAGTACACCAAATTCCTTAAAGAACTGTGTACATTAAAAGGAAAATAAGGGAGGATGAGAAAGTGATGATGGGTGAGATTGTGTCTGAGGTTTTTTAAAAAAAGTTACCTCTAAAATGCCAAGATCTAGGTATGTTTAATGCTCCTTGCAAAATTGTAAATACTATGATCAATATAGCTATGTTGGACTTAGGTACTTCAATTAATGTGATGCCTTGTTCGATTTATGCTTCTTTGAATTTGATTCCTTTAAAAGAAATGAATGTGATCATATAATTGGTTGACCACACTAATGCTTATCCTAATGGTGTCCTTAAGGATGTTTTGGTGTAGATGAATAAGGTAGTTTTTTTTGCAGATTTTTATATGGTGTATAAAAATGATGATACTTTGTATGATTCGATGCCTATCTTTTTGCGGAGATTGTTTCTCAATATGCCTCAAACTAAAATAGATGTTTGTGAGGGCACCCTCATGATGGAATTTGACAAGGAAGTGATTCATTTTAACATATTTTATAACATGAAACATCCTTCTAACGATCATTGTGTTTTTTCTATTAATGTGATTGATCCTTTTTGGTACATGAAATGTTTAAATTAAGATGCAAGGATCATATGGATTCGACTGAGGATATAGAACTAGAAGCCAACATTGATGTTGAAATGGAAGAGGAGCTGATGAAAATGACAACCACTTTGGAATCATTAGAGACTTCTCTGACATGGTATGATTTGACTTCTTTAAAACTATCTGAATCTCACCAGAATTTGTTACCTTCTGATGTGCAAGAACCAGAATTTGAACTAAATCCACTCCCTACACACCTAAAGTATGCCTATTTGAGAGATAAGTATACTCTCCCAATCAATAATTTCATCGAAGTTGACTTCAAATTAAAAGGAAAGGCTGGTTTGAATGTTACGAGAGTCGGGTGGATGATCGCAGATATCTAGAGGATAAGCCCATCCATATTTATGCATCAGATTTTTTTAGAGTAGAAGGCAAAGTCAACAAGGCAAGCTCAACATAGGATGAATCCTTCGATGATGGAAGTTGTGAAGAAGGAAGTGCTGAAGCTTCTCGATACTTGAGTTATTTGCTGATCTTTAATAGCGTGTGGGTAAGTCCTGTCCAAGTGGTTTCAAAGAAGTCTAGAATCATTGTTGTGACAAATCAGGAAGGTTATCTTCAACGTCTAATCACATTTGAAGATCAGGAGAACACCATATTCACATGTGTATTCGGTACGTTCACTTACTAAAGGACGCCATTTGGATTATGTAAAACACTCGCCATGTTCCAAAGGTGTATGGTAAACATTTGTTCTGACTATATTGAGTAGATTATTAAGGTATTCATGTATGATTTTAGTGTATATGGATCTTTTTTTGATGAATGTCTTGACGATCTTTCTATTATTTTGAGTGATGCATAAAAACTAACCTTGTACTGAATGAGGAGAAATGTCATTTTATGGAGGATCAAGGTAAAGTTTTGGGACATGATATATCTGCTAGGGGTATTGAGGTAGACAAATATAAGGTTGATCTTATTTCTTCTTTACCTTACCCCTCTACTGTGAGGGAAGTGGGTTATTTTCCTGGGTATTCAAGTTTTTATCGAAGGTTCATTAAGGACTTTTCAAAGATAGTTGTACTACTATAGAATCTCCTACAACAAGATGTCTCCTTTGAGTTCGATCAAAAGTATAAGGAAGCATTCAACAAACTTAAGTAGCTTTTGACATCCCCACTAGTGATTGAACTAGAATAATCCATGGCAATCTTGGCATATACTTTTGCTCTTGTGATTGGTTAACATGCATTATTCTTGAAAGCGCGTTGCCTAGTAGTAAAAAAAATCAATAAGGTTTTGAGTCGTATTAGACTGACACATCGATACCAGTCTCACTGTTTTTTGTTATGTATGACCTTTATGACATATACATCCTCACTTTGCTTTGATTTTCTATTCGAGGCCACATTTTTATCACATGCATTTTTATGAAAATGATTAGGCATTCTTTGTTGATTACGAGCTACATTAGCCAAATAACCTACCCATTTATGTGAATTTTCCTTTGCTAACCCTTTTTGAGCTTTATTAACTTTTCCTTCTGAATAAACCACATTACATGCACCTAATCAAATGCCCTTACTAAGCCTTAAAGCTATTGGAGCATTTGTTGATTCTTGATGACTGTGATTATATAAAAGCCTAAGTGTGAGGGTATGTATACATATGGGTTGGTTATGTTTGTTAATATGCCATGCTACAAATCCCAAGTTGATGTAGCTTATATCACTGTAATATTTGAAAAAAAGAAAAAACAAAACAAAATAAAAGAAAAGAAAAAGAAAATAACTGAGTTTGAATAAAAATGTCAAGGAGGAAATACAATTTTTTTGAAAAGTTGTTAATTAATAGTTTATCCCCCTTAAGTTCTAATGATTGATTGTTTGAATATATTACACATAAGGCAGGTATTGTTTTGGACGGAGCACTTTTTATGTTATGCTCATGTGACTTGTGGTGTGAGAGCTGAATTGAGTTGTGAAACATATTTGTTGCATTCTTCATGGCTGACGGTGCCTAGTTTTGAATGAATGTTAACTTGTGCGCTTGATATCTAGTTGAGTGTTACTTTTACTTCATTAGCTAGATGGCTCTTATGCTACATTACCCAAAATACATCTCACCATACCCTTACTCACATTACAACCCTAGAAAAGTCCTTTGATTCATCATTATGTATGTGACTTTTAGTGGTGGAGAAATGAAATGATATACAAAGTTATGGATTATTGTGATTATGAATGGTGTTTGAGTGTACCCATAGAAACATCTTGATTAAAAACCTTTTGTCCAAGTCTACCTCTACATTACTTAGTTTCTAAGGGTGATGAATGTTGATTCATCATGAGTACAAGCTTTGAATGTTGAGTTATTGTTATAGGTTTTGAAGGTCATTCATCTTTACTTATGGTTTTCTATTCTTAGGAAATATGTAAAATGAGTAAAAGTTTTGGTTTGTGAATTTGATTTTGACAATTTGCCCGAGATTGGTCAAAAGCTAGGTATGGGGGAACTTGATATATGTTCAAATGTTGATTCATTTGATTTACTACACTTAGTGATTAATGCCTTAGAAATGCTTAAAATACTCACTTTATTTTATATTTGATTTTAGGTACATCTTAGAAGTGAAGAGCTAAAGTGACCCGAAAGCATATTCATTGAAGCCATCCTCTCATTGTCTATACTCTACTGATTCATGGAGTAAGAAGAAGAAGAAATTGAAAGAAGAAGAGACAAAATGTAATGAAAAATGGTGGAAGACCACTCATAGCCTACTGGAAAATTGTCACAGTTATGATTAAAGTCTCACAGCTATGACAACTACTTGCATGGGCCTAAGACCTTCTTTCGCCTATGCATGCTTCTTGATATCCCATGCCTTCTCACGATGATGCTAGTTGCCATGCTTCATTGTCGCCATCTCCCATGCATTCTTATGGCAGCCAACTACATTCTCAACCAACCATCTATGCATTCTTCTAGCTACCGTGAGAAGCTTCTTATAGCTATGAGAATCTACTCATGAGTACAATATGTTTAGTCACACCCATGAGGCGCTCTCACACCCGCAAAAAGTAACTCACTAGTGTGAGAAGGCTACATGGCCCATTATGTCCAGGTATCCCTTGGTTAAAATCTAAATCTTTACTGCATAAGGAAAAGTGTGACAATAGAAATAACATTCGAGACCTAACTGAAAATATTTTTCTCTCATTTCTCTTAGATTTTCCTTTTTTGTTCAACATAGATAGTGGCGATGGAGAGGATGGCCAAAAGTGAGAGCTTAAAGATGGAGTTAGAAGGCTAACTTTCTGACAACAGTTTAATAGGGATATTGACACCAATTCACTATTAAGTTATTTCATCATATTAACGTGTTAATCTCTTTTTAGATTGTTGTGTTGTTTGTGTTGATTGAATTGAGTTTTGGATAAATGATCTTAATACGTTATTTTGATTGTTCTATTTCAAACCTATTGTTATAATGTTGAATGTAATCCGTAATTGTTACATTTGATGTTTGTTAGTAGCATTTAATGATTGTGAATGGTTAGGAACAACATAACTTAGCTTAGATCCACAAATGATTGAGGCTAGAACCTATATTAATCATTTTCCATGTCGTAATGTTGCTTCCTAATTAAGTCTAGAGATCATACCTTAGGTTATTCGGTAGTTAGGTTTAATTAACGATCATATCTTAATTAAACACAATCTAAGGGAAAATCAGGATTAGAAGAGCGTACTATTTGTCTCAGATTAATAATCCACAGAGAGGTGTAAAGACGTTAGGAAGATGGAATAAGCTTGATTCTTTTTAGGCCTAGATTGAACCTAGAATTAAACCTTACATATATTCGACACTTTAATCATTTTCCATTGCTTTCTTTAACTATTTTTGTTAGTTTACTTTTATTTTATTTTTAAATTGCTAAAAATACAAAACCAGCTTTTTATATTTTCTTTGAATCAATTAATTTTGTTACAGAAATTAACCAAATATTTCCTGTGGATTCAATTCCGACTTATCGTAACTACAAATTTTAATGTACAGAGTCATGTAAATTTTGTAGTACACTTGATATGCACTATTAAAGACATTAGAAATTCATAATTAGAGTGCCTATTATCACAAATATAACATCTTATCACTTGAACTAGTTGAGCTACCAAACTTATAGCATTGATCTTCTTATTCAAAGCTTCCAACTTTTCCACTATTATGGTCACTGCATCAACATTTTAGATACCTCCTAATTTAGAATTTGTTCTTAGGTTTCCCTACTATTAGTTATTCATAATTATGTTCTCAGTAAACTCTTATAATTCCTCAAGAGTTTTAAAGCCAGTAATCTCTTCCGAAGATGCGTTAATTAACTATTTTGATGGATAACTCAATCGACTATGAAATGTTTGCATTTGTGATACCAAATAAACTTTATATTATAAGGCAATTTCTTAATAACTCCTTATGTATTTCCTAAATATCATATAAAATCTCTAATTATTGAAAGGAAATACATCATTATTGATTTGTAATGTTTGCACTAAAGAAAGTACTTGGATAAAAACTTTTCAACATGACCATTCAAAATAGTACTAAATCTATGAGGAAAAATTTTCAACTATGATTTAACTCTATCCATCAATATAGAGGGGAATAACCATAGCATCCTTCATCACTTATTTAATCTAAAAGTATAATAGATCTCCAAAAATTTGGTAATATATGCATTTAGATCATATAATAAGAAATCAAACTATATAAGTTATTAAACCATTTATATCATGTTAAATTGATCTTAAAATTATTATCCTCATTCTTATCCTTGTAATTCTAGGTTTTTTTCCTTACAAGTGATGGTCTAACATCGTCCCCTAAATTACACTTTCCTTCCTATCCTGGCATTATGTTTGGTATTTATAACTTTAGAACTTCCAGTTTCCTTTAAACTCTTAGTTTTATATCTCTTAATTTCTTAAAGTAACATCCTTTTGATTTTTAGATCTAAATCAAGTAATACTTCAAGACTACTCTTAATCATAAACTATGGAACTTAGATCCTAATATTAAGAAACAAACGAAAGATTAAAAAAGAAAGTTCTAAAATAAATAAATGGAAAAAGGAAATAAAATTTGATTAAATTATCAAAATTAAGTATCTTTAATATCTTAATCCTTAGTAACGATGTCAAATACTTAATATATTTTTTTCAAATTGTACTAAAGATCAATTAGGCAAGTTTACTTATCATTCTTATAGTATATAGTCTAGTGAACATGAGTATCATTTCCACGATGACTACAAGTACTAGTAATATCTGTTAGCTTTCGATCGTGCATCTCATATATAATATATTTCAAATATACACAGTGGAAATAAAATGGAACCTCAAATACCAGATCTACTCATACATAAAGATATAGAAAAACAAAAACATGAAATGTAAGATGTTTACATACCTTTTTGACGATCTCCTTCATTCTTTAATCTTCTCCACGTTGGGTTGTCATAAACCACAACGATCAATGCAGAATGCCTCTAATAAAAGTCTATATGAAGATAGAAGGATGAAACCTCACTAGGAGATGGTTATAATTCTTTCTTTGTGCTAATAAAGACAAGAACTTTTGAGAGACTTAGAGAGAAAAAAGTATGTGTGTATAACAAAAAGAACATTTTCTTTTCCTTTTAATCTTACACAAGATGCACAAAAATCATCTCAATTTTTTGCACATTTGGCCTTCTATAACCCTATCACTAATGGAAAGTTATGGGAAGTTAATGGTCATGAATAGCCTGCATTAATAAAAGTTATGAGAAGTTAATGACTGTGAAAAGCATGCATTAATAGAAGCCAACAAAACTTCTTTCTAATCCATTCCATTTTCTACCACAATAACATTGTGATTCCAATTCTGAAACATTCTTTTATATATTGAATCACCATTCAAGACCATTTTACTCATTCTCTGGATCTCCTACGTGTGTGACCCATTAGGTTCCCAGTTTTGTTGGCCACTTGAATTAACACTTAATTAAAGTAAGTTAAGCGCAGTATCTAGCAACATGTTATAACCCCTGATTGACTAAAAAGTCAGTGGTTTGATCACGAAGCCTTCTATATGTAATTTTGCTAAACAATTTATCCTTTCACTATTTATATCCTACTTGGTTCAAAGTATGGTCAAAGTGTCAACTCCCACTAGACTGACTAAGTCACATCTAGTCCAAGTGATATTGGATCTTATCCTGAGGATCTCATTACTTTATAAATCATTGAAGACTCTCTTTATAACACATATCTACTCTATCTAGAGACTCCTGAGTAATGACCCCATCAAGAGGGCGTGGGTATCATCTCCTTCTATCAGAAGTGGTGAGTCTTTTATTGGTTACTCAATTACCTCTGAATACCCCAAGTTGTATCTAATCACCACCCTATGAGTAACCCCTGAAAGGCACTAATGAATGGAGTCAAACATTGGATCATTATTCAAGACATACTTGAGCACCTCAAGTCAAAGGATACTTGCACCATTGCGATGATGAGACTATCATTGACACTGGAATAGAATATCCATATGATTGTCTCATAATAGTTTAATCCAATGTACTTACTACCTTTAGTAAGCATCCATATTTTAACTCTAAACAACTCATGTCTATAGTTTATGAGATCTACTACTTGATCTAATCAAGGACTATAATATGCCTTAGTTTATCCATATTAATGATATCCCATCTTATTAATCCTATGACTAGGGAAAGTTTAGATACTAACATAATTGTACATGATAGGAATCTCATTATCATGATCTCATAATGATTTCCTCCATACTATGTTTTGTATCAAGGACTTCATTAATTCAATTTAAAATCAATATCAAATCTATAAATGTATGAATATTGAAATAATGATAAATGCCTTTATTAATTATAAAATGATTTGTACAATAAGTTCTAAAGGTGATTGCCTTTAGAGCACTTCTTTATCAAACTCCCACTTGCACTAAAGCCAATCATCTTGATATCTAATACCATATGTGTGTACATGTGACACAAAACTATTTTGGGAAATAGGTTTAGTCAACGGATCAACTATATTCAGATCGGTGGGACCTGTCTCTATCTTGTCATCATTTCTACCAATGATCCCTCTGATCAAATGGTAGTGCCTGAGTACATGTTTGGATTTCTAATGAGACCTCGGTTCCTTCATCTATGCTATAGCCCCATTGTTGTCACAACATAACTATACTAGGTCTGTAATGGTCAGAACCACACCAAGTTTTATGATGAACTTCTTGATTCAAACCGCTTTCTTTGTCACTTCTGAAGCTACAATGTACTCCACCTCTGTCGTCGAATCAGCAATTGTCTCTTATTTGGAAATTTTCACTGACTATACTACCATTCAATGTGAATATATCAGGCTGGGATCTCAAATCATCCCTATCGGATTGGAAGCTAGCATCATTATACCCACTTACCACAAGATCACCTTCTTCATATGCTAGGAATACATCTTTAGTTCTTCTCAAGTACTTAAGGATATTCTTGAAAGCCACCCAATGACCCTCACCAGGGTCTGACTAATATTTGCTCGTAACATTTAGAGTATACGATATATCGGGTCTAGTACATAATATAGCATACATGATTAATCCTATAACCAATTCATAAGGAATCAAACTCATGCGTGTCCTCTCATCTTGTGTCTTTGGACATATAAATCTAGAGAGTGTAATCCCATGTACCATAGAAAGATAACCTCTATTGCACTACTCCATGCTAAACCTCTTTAACATCTTATCTATATATGTAGACTGAGAAGGACTAGGCAACCTCTTAGATATATCTCTATAGATCCTTATCCCCAAAATATAAGTTGCTTCTCTAAGGTCTTTCGTAGAGAAGTTCTTAGGTAACCAAATTTTTACTGATTGCAAAGCTAAGACATCATTTCCTATTAGCAATACGTCATCTACACATAGTACAAGGAACATGATTGCACTCCTACTAACCTTCTTCTACACACACAACTCATCTGAATTTTGTGAGAAATAAACTCTTTGATTATCTCATCAAATCAGATATTCCAACTCATGGATGCTTGCTTCAATCTATAAATGGATTTCTGAAGCTTGCATATCTTTATGGGTAACTACATTACCCCCCATGTTGGTTTTCTTCTTGAAAACCTGTTTACACCCTATAGGTTTTATCCCTTTGGGGGGGTCAATCAAAGTCCATACTTGGTTTTCATACATGGAATCCATTTCGAATTTTATACCTTGAAGCTATTTGTCAGATTATGAACTCTTTAAAACCTCTTCATAGGTAGTAGGCTCATCATTTCTATGAGCAATATATCATTAAGTTCTCTAATAAGAAATCCATATCTATCAGGAATATGACGTATCCTACCTGGACTACGAACTTCTTATGTGTCAGAAGGTTGAACTATTGTTTCATCTTCATAAACAATAGTCTTGGGTCCAGGCAGTTGATCTACGTCTATTTAAGCATCTTGAACTTCCACAAGTTCAATTTTGCTCCCATTGTTTTCTCTTAAAAGGAACTTTTTCTCTAAAAGGACAGCATGTTTTGAAACAAACACCTTTTGTTCCGAAACATGGTAGAACTAATATCCTATAGTTTCCTTAGGATATCCTACAAACAGACACTTGTTAGATTTAGCTTCAAGCTTATTTTACAGAATCCACTTCACATAAGTAGGATAACCCTAAACTTCATATGAGAAAGATAAGGTTTATTGTTAGTCCATGTCTCATATGGAGTAACATCTACTGACTTGGATGGGACTCTATTTAATACATAAACAGAAGTTTCGAGTGCATACCCTTAAAAGAAATTTGGTAAATTTGTTAAACCTATCATAGACCTCACCATGTCTAATAAGGTTCAGTTTCTCCTCTCAGCCACACCATTGTGTTATGGTGTGTAAGGTGAGGTCCACTGGGACAATATTCCATTACCCTGAGATAATCCAAAAACTCTTGGTTTAAATATTCACCACCTCGATCTGATCGAAATGATTTAATACTTCTCCTAAGTTGTTTCTCAACTTCATTTCTAAATTATTTGAACTCTCAAAGGCTTCAAACTTGCATATCATAAGATGCACATACCTATATCAAGAATGATCATTGATAAAGGTAATGAAGTATACGAAACCACCTTTGACATGTATGGACATTAGACCATATACATCAGTATGTATTAGGTATAAAAGTCCACTAATTTGTTCACCTTTCCCTTAAAGTGCAACTTAGTCATCTTGTCTAATATATAAGATTTGCATGTGTCATATGATTCATAATACTACCAAACTTATGTAGTTTAGACATGCATCTCTCACTTATATGGCCAAGGTGATAATGCCATAAGTATGACGATTTGACATTTTTCTCATTTTATTCTTTTGTTATTATTGATATTTAGAACTGGATTAGACATATCTTGTAACATCCCGTTACCTTTGGGAGGTTAGAATAGTAAATATGAGTGATTAATGAGAGCTTAGAAATGCATTTTTCATATTCATGCATAATATGGCATACAAATAAACTTGAATAGTGAAAGTTTTGCACATGAAAATAATTGTACATGCATTCATGATTGATTCCGGGTATATTTGGACTTAGTTGTGATTTATGGGAAAATTGTGAAAGAATTTATTTATTTTGAAAATTTTATTGACTAGTGGAATTATTATAATTATGAATTTTGGTGAATTTAGGATCTATTTTGGAATTTATAGAGTATTATGGAAAATAGGAAAAAGAAAAGAAGAAATCAAATGAAGATTTGGAGATAGTTGGATTGTAAAGATAGAATTAATGGAGTTAGTTTCAAAGAAACTTAGTTAGAATTAGACCTTAGGAAAAGTGACAAGTGTAAAGTTATCTTTATTATTTGTCAGAAGTCAGTTTGAGTGATCTGAGAGTTAAAAAGGGATTTGTTCTTTTCCTAAGTTCTTTCTTTATGATCATCTTTCCCGAATTCTTCCCATACACAAAGTCCTTCCATCAAACTCCTTTTGGGACTTAACCTTATCATTTCTTTCACTGCTAAGTGTCTTTTTTGCCTTAAGAGAAGAAAACCAGAAGTTGGTTAGGGTCCACAATGGTTTACGTAGTGTTGTATAGAGTTAGGGCTTGAAGATAGTTGAAGCTTTCGAAGTCTTCAACAAGTAAGTAGTGAATAAAATTTTTAGAGTTGTGAATTTTTGAAATAAAGTTTATGAATTTATGGTCAGTGCATGATCATAGCATTTACGTATATTTAGATTCTTGAACACTATGTTAAGGGGATGAAAATTGGGGATATGGTGATATTTGAGTTTTGATGGATTATTAGTGACCAGGTGTTGTGAAAATGGTTCTTGGAGTTAAAATAGCAATGAAATGATGTATATGATTAGTGTAGCAAGATAGATATGTAAAGGTGATATGCTCTGTTTCTTCACTAAGCATGTATGAATATATAGGTTTTTGTACTAGAGTTGATGAAGACTAAGAGATGTTCAAGAAAAAGGTTTTTGAGTTGAGGAGTATAGATAGTATCATCTGAGGTTGAGTTTCTGCTTAGTCTATTTTCTCTTTGTCTACTTTCTGCTTAATCTACTTTCTGCTTCATCTACTTTCTACTTAGTTTACTTTCTGCTTCGTCTACTTTCTGCTTAGTCAACTTTCTGCTTCGTCTACTTTTTGCTTAGTCTACTTTTTGCTTCATCTACTTTTTCCTTGGTCTACTTTCTGCTTAGTCTACTTTCTGCTTCATCTATTTTCTACTTAGTCTACTTTCTGCTTCGTCTACTTTCTTCTTCGTCTACTTTCTGCTTCGTCTACTTTCTCCTTCGTTTATTTTCTGCTTCATCTACTTTTTCCTTAGTCTACTTTCTGCTTAGTCTACTTTCTGCTTCATCTATTTTCTACTTAGTCTACTTTCTGCTTCATCTACTTTCTGCTTCGTCTACTTTCTTCTTCGTCTACTTTCTGCTTAGTCTACTTTCTCCTTCGTCTACTTTCTGCTTAGTCTACTTTCTGCTTAGTCTACTTTCTACTTCGTCTACTTTTTACTTATATGACCATAACTTCTTCTCTAGATCTCGAAATGCTATGATTCTTAAACCAATAGATTTCTAACACAGCGTTCTATCCCTCCATAAAGTTTTGTAGCATTTTGAATTGAATTGAGAAATATTGATGAAATCAAAGTGTGGAATCTGTTAGAACAGTGAAATAGGATTTTCTTCCTAAACACCCTTCGGTATTTTGATTATATATGAATCTATAGGATTCCAAATGAGATGCTTTTCAATTTTGAGTAAACTAGAGATATATGCCTACAAATAGTTTCAAGAATTCTAATTTCGATTCTTTCTCTAAGTTAATGAATTTCTGGATGGCAGTTGTACGTAGTACACTATTTTTGATTGTGAATAACCCGATAATGTTGGAGGTATATCTTCCAAATTTCTGAACCCAATTGAGTGCTTTTGGTGTCAATGGAAATATAAGACATAGAGGAACAATTTTCTAGAAGATAGTATGACCAAATTACATAAGTTTCGCTTTCTAATTGAATGTGAATAATAGACCCGAAAGTGTGA
The DNA here is from genome assembly GCA_025594535.1 of Erythroxylum domingense. NCBI lineage: Eukaryota > Viridiplantae > Streptophyta > Magnoliopsida > Malpighiales > Erythroxylaceae > Erythroxylum > Erythroxylum domingense. Next base: position 97 of record JANQBM010017506.1, on the reverse strand, counting down.
CTTAGAAAAATCTGAAGTGCGTCAATAAGAAATGAATTGAGATTCTAATGGTCTTAGTGAGGCATAAACCTAAGTATAAATTATACTTAGATGAGTT
>JANQBM010017497.1:0-11861 GCA_025594535.1 Erythroxylum domingense | reverse complement strand
GCTAGATTTGTCACTGTTTCTAAAAGAACTCGAGAGTCATTTGCAGTACCTTCCCATCCAGCCATTACATATGTAAACGCATGTCAAATAAGCAACACATAATATTTTGGGTCGGATTAATTCTTTTGCCCCTGTATGGTATTTGTTCATTGGTCGGAACATGTGCATCAATATGTGTACCATTTGTTGCTCCTACACAATCCTAAAATTAAAATAATAATAATTAATCATAAGAACATAATTAAAATAGTAATTAAATATATAAATGTACCTGAAAATATGGAAAGAATTTTGAATTCTGTTGAATCTCAGGAGGTGTATTAGTAAAAGATGGTGGAGTAACGAATTGTTTTGCAAGACGATTAACTGCATATAAGCCTTTACGAAAGTACTTCAAAATTGTCTAGGTTGAATGTTGAAAGCGTTCTGCATTGACTCTAGTTGTCTCACTATGCCCTATAGTCATCAAGAAAATTGCTACTTCCTTGTACTTGTCATCTTCAAAAAAATATCCCTATAAAGTGGAGAATCATGTAAAGCCTTTATAGCTTTTCCATATTGCACATCGTCAACACCCAATTCATCTAAGGACTTCATACATTCCATCATTATGTTATACTCTTGAGATCTACTCTCTGCGGTAGATGATATTTCACTCAGTTTTTTGGCTAGTAAATCATTCTTCTTTTTTGATTGTTCACCAATTACAATCAAGGTCTCTTCTACAATGTTAGAATGTGTCTTTTTTGCTTTCTTATTCTTAGGAGATTTCTTTTTATGAGATATAGAACTTATATATTGGTCTTCTTTCTCGTTATATGAGTAATCTTCATCAACATCAATTCCATGTTCCTCTTCTATACTATTAGATGGAGATTTAGTTGATGGATGTGCATGCAAACCAGTTGCAGTAGTATTTCCAAAAATATGACACAAGTCTAAAAATTCCTTACATCCTTTTTTCTTGAATCTGTGAGTCATTTTATGCACCTATAATTATGAAAAAGATATATGAGAATGAATATTATATAATATGATATATTAATAAAACTAAAGACATATTTTACCTTAAATAGATTTTCCCAACATTCATTTGTAGCATTAAATTCACCAGTAAAAGAGTTGTAACCGATTCCAGTTTCTTTGAGTAAGTTCTTGAAATTCTTCAGTCTGGCCCTTAATCCATTATACTTATTCTTCAATTGAATATTAGTATAATCCTTATTGAATTTTGTTTGAAGCCCTGATTTAATATTCTTCCAACCAGATTTGGAAAAGGTAGTAGTCGTTCGATTTCCCTTCTTCACTTTTTCAACCATCAAGGAGATTAAATACATCTCTATAGTATCATTCGATACCCCATCTTTTTCATTTACTTCCATACAATCATTGTAATCACTCATATTGTTCAAGCCTTCCATCACTAAATGTAATAACATATAAGTGACATCAATCACAACATTTTTTACAAAGTGTTAAATGTTAAATATAGTTCAAAATAAACATGTGACAACTATAATAATTTCTAAAAAACATTTAGTGTCTAAACTTGTAAACAAATTAGATTTTCACTATATGTGAAAACCTAGTAGTAAATCATTTACACATTTCTTTATTTTGTCTTTAGCTTCAAGTAATAGGCCACTTCAACAGGATTCATGAGGGAAGGGTCGAGAAGCTTTTCTAACACAACACAAGATTGATAGAAAAGGATGAAATTTAATGTGCCACAATACTATCTTACACCAACATTTTCAACTTAAAATTTATTTAATGATCAATTGTTAGACATCTTTGTCAACACAAATTCGGGTCTCTCCCTCCTATTTTTTGTCATGAATATGTGATATAAATGATGTGAAAAGAAAAGCCTCCACATGCTACATTAAATGTGTGAAGACAACATCAAACCAAATGCCATATTAAATGCGTGAAGACAAAAGAAGACAACATCCAACCACATGCCATATTAAATGCGTGAAGGCAAGAAGACAACGCCTAGGCTGATTGCAAGCAATTAATGATGTGAATGTAGCCCACAATAAATGACATCAACTCCAAGAAGAAAACATCTACAATAAATCACGTGAAGAAAAGTAGATAAGAAGAAAAACGTTGAACATAACCTCCACATGCAACAATAAATAACATGAAGATAAGAAGTCAAGAAGCCAATAAGCCTTCGCACGCTACATTAAATGACATGAAGTCCAAAATAGCTACAAAACTTGAGGAAGAAGAAAACAGCTATAGATGTCGGCTCTTCTATAAAATGATGTGAAGATAAAGAAAATAGCTATAAAATGTTATTTTATGGGTTATTCTCAGTTTTGTATTGTTCTTTAAAGGATCAGTAAGTTATAATTATGTTTAGCATAGGAGGGGAGCAAAAACTTAAGAAGAATGAGAGTGCATCTTCTTTATTATCACATAAAAATACAGAAGCTTATGGTCAGGTCAGAAGTTGTACATGGTTGCCTTTAGTAAGTATGGCTATATTTATAGTACTATGATTTTCTTTATATTTCTTTTCCTTATCACCATTCTGTGTTAGATTCTCTTCCATCAAGCCTAGTTTTTCTATTTTGATTTTTTAAGTAGCTATCCTTATGATTCAACCATAATGCTCTTAAAAAGCTTAACAACTATTTTATGGGAGAGTGCTTCAACACATGAAGACTTGAAAGAAGGGAGTGTTTTTTACTCAAAGATGGGGAGAAGAGTGTAGTATTTGGTCAAAGAAGAAAAACAACCAAAAGGGAGCTACAAAATTACATTTTATAGGCCACCAAAAGGTGCCTTTGAAGAGTCATGATTCTTCCAAGAGTTATGTTTGTTGGCGAAACATCATGACTCTTGGCCAAGGGACACATCCTTTGGCAAAGATCTTCACTTAAAGTCATGATGGTACACTCAAAACTATTCATTCTTATACATGAACCCCTTTTTTGGCTGAATGGTCATAACCATTGGCCTAAACAACACATCCTTTCATCCGAAGTGCACATACCTTGATGAAAGGGTGTCATGTATGTTCATTATAAGGCAAGGTACATGTTGAATCTTCTCTATTGGCCGAATTCAACCTCTTGGATGAATTCATCTTTTCTTGACTGAATTCATGTATCCATGTGGAGACAATGAACTTGCTCTCTAAGTGCATGCATGGGAAGATGCATTATGGCGTGTTACAGCTCATGGTACACCTTAGTGTCTATTGTGCACTCAAGCACACTAGATTCCTTCATCTAGCACCACAAATTTCACTCATTAAGCTTACAGTTTCAACTCCAACTCATGCTGCTTACTTAGCTCTTCTAACTTAACTAGTGTGAATACATTTATAGCTAGCTTCAATTCCCAAGAACCAAAGATGAGCTATGGTAATCTCAGTTGAGTCCAATTGAGCTTATCCCCAGCTTTCTAGCTATTAACTAGTTTTAATGAGCTCCCATGATCTCACCTTAAGCTAGCTTTAGACACTTGAGCTAAGGGAAAGTCATGTCAAGCCACTTATAGCTTACATAAGCTTCATTGATCTCCCTTGAGCTGAGGGTTATCTCCTTACATGAAACCGAAGCACTTTCAAATTATCTTGGTGCATCAAATGAAATCTGTAGCACTTAAGTGATAAAATTCCAATAAGCTCTCACTCGCACAAAGATATATTTGAAAAAAATATGGTTCCAATCAAACAAAACATACTCAACAGGCCGAAAACAAATAATAGTTGAAGCATATAATTTTGAGTTGTGGGTGTGCTTAGGTATGTAAACAAAATCTCTTTACATTGTTGTCACTCTCATAACGTTTGAAAAATCAACCTTACTTGAACAAATCAAGTTATGCCTCTCAAGCCCCAAGACATTTTGATACACATGTTTAATCACATTCAGTCTCCTTTGTGAGTTTTAACTCATAAGACTCATGAATGTATTAAACCTCATGTTCACTTGGTTTCTTTCTCACATCACACTCAATATTTCATAATGTACAAAAAAATATGTGGCGCTAAGATAGAATAATGTGATTGTGTATCATTTATAGTGCGAAACATATGCTATCATAGTTATGCAACTCATGCAATTATAATTATGCAAGCAACTTATGCATTCATGTCTTCTTTTAGCTTCAAACTACTAGAAAATTTAAGAAAACATTTCCAGTCCCATTTCTCTCGAGACCTTCGACAACCAATTAAGAAGACCATAATAATCCTCAATTTCCTAATGACAAGCTATAGTCACTAAGGGGTTTGAATGAAGAATCTCATACATAAGCAAGACAAGAGACAACATCTTATTTTCTTCGGTTGGTCGATTTCATGGTTAACTATGGAACATTTGGAACACATCCCTTTGATGTTCCCCAAACACATTCTTAAATGTTTTACTACTCCACTCCCACTTGGAGGGGTGTGTCAATTCTCCCTCTTAAAATATTTAGATGTGTAACTCCTATTATTCTCAATAGTATGAGGACATGTACAATAACCATGAAATACTCCTTATTCTCACTCTTGAGAATGAAATCATAAGATAGTATGTATGAATGGACATAAAAACTTGATGACCTTGATCACCTTATCTTGATGCAAGCATAATCAAGACGAACATAAGACTAAAGTTGTCATTTGTTGGTTCATGACTCCCACTTAAATGTATGACACACAAGTCACATATACTTTTTAAGAGATAAAATACATTTAAGACATTAGCGGTCTCGTCCTTGATCTTACGCAAATACGCAAGGGCAGATGGCTCGTGTGAGAAAACCAACCTCAGCCTATGATTGACATGTACATTTTTTGTTGTGGTTTCATAGTGAAATGCACCAATAATTGATAAACAACTTTTCATTTATCAAATGTATTACATATGTGACACAAGAAGGAGAAAATTACACCAACATTTCATAATCTACAAAGACCCATTGCCTTTACATGCTTAGCAAAATGAAATGGGGGCAATGGCTTCGTCATAGGGTCAGCCACCATTAGGTCCGTAGATATGTACTCTAACTTAATTTCTCCTCTATTGCATCTCTAACAAAATGATACTTCATGCTAATGTGTTTAGTCTTTCCATGATACTTAGGGTCCTTAGTGTAAGCCAAACCTGTCATACTATCATAATAGATTGTTATGGGCCTTTCCAAAGGCACTAAGTGCTGAATAAAATGTCAGGCCGTGTACACAATATGACATACATTTGACCTTCAATGGCGCTTAGGTATAGGACCTTTTTCATCTCCTCCTTTTCTTGAGTACTACGAGGAAACAAATCTTGCCCAACCTTGCAGCCATATGTAAGTGGTGTACTCATTGGTTTTGAGTTTGTGAAGTTGAACCTTGCAAGAATCTTATCAGTATAAGGTTCTTAAGACAAGGCCAACATCTTAGCTTTCCTATCTCTTAGGATCTTAGCACCAAGAATATATGTAGCTTCTTCCATATCCTTCATGTTGAAGGTGGAAGACAACCATCCTTTCATGGTTTTCAACATACTTGCTATCAATATGTCATCTAAATATAGAGTCATAATGACAAATTTAGACCCAGAAGTGTACACATAAATACAATGGTCTTCATGCAACATCACAAAACCAAAGTTTGTGTTTGCATCATGAAACTTCAAGTACCATTGTCTTGAAGCTTACTTAAGATTGTATATATACTTCTTAAGTCTACATACTTTGTGCTCTTGACCCTTTTCAACAAATCCCTCGAGTTAATCTTCTCTCTCAAATCAACATTGAGAAAGGTGGTCTTTACATCCATTTGATGCAATTCCAAGTCCAAATAAGCCACAATAGCAATTAATAATATGATGGAATTGAATTTCACAATAGAAAAGAAGGTTAAAGTAATCGGAATAGGATCTGGTGGTTATTGGAAAAGTTTTGGGCAATTTAGTTTTTATCGGATAAAACTGGAACAAGAAATATGAAGATGTTTCTGGGTTAATTAGCTGAGAATTTGGTTTCGAGGAAAGAAGGAAAGTTGTATAAATTTTTGTAAACTACAATGTCGACATAAGAATCAGATTAATCGGATAAGGAATGATTGAGTTATGGTGGATTTTTTGGTGACATGTTAATCTGGGTGATAGAATGAAGGCAGATGATGAAAATGGGAATTTTAAGGTGGCTGGGGTTAGAATTAGGCGAAGATGTCTTCTGGAGATTTGTAATTTAGGATGTGAGAAACAAACTTGAAGAAGGAAAATTTTTTATTTGATGAACACAGGAAACAGGAACTGGAAAACGAAATTGGAACTCGGGCAGAATTCTAGAAATCATACAACACACAAACAATTGAATGTTTTCAGCAAACAAACAAGCCCTTTTGATTATTTTTGGAAAAATAATCAAACCTAATGATTGTTCTTTGGAAAAAACAATCAAACCCCAGACAATTCCTTACCAAAATATTGAGAGAAAATCTCGACTTTTTGGACCTCAACTCCACCTGATGGTTTTTCTCCAAGTCCCATGGCTTCCATATCTTCAATTGCAAGCTTGGATGCCCCTCCATCATCCTCTCCCTCTTGAGAACCGGCCTCACTACCTGAATTAAAGTGAATAATGCTTTGAAAAGGCTTATCTTGCACAAACGGAATTGGTGAAATAGGAGTTAATGGATTAGCTCCATAAACAATCTGAAATGGTGAGAATTCGGTGGACCTTGATTTGGAACAATTGTAAGCAAATTCTACTTGTAGCAACATGGCATCCCAATTCTTATTTTTCCCTCTCAACAAACTTCTCAAAATCCCCCCAAGTGACCTATTTACTACTTTGGTCTGGCCATCAGTTTATGGGTGAAAAGCGGTGCTAAATTTAAGTTTTGTACCTAATCTAGCCCATAAAACTCTCCAAAAGTGGCTCACAAACTTCACATTTCTATCACTCACAATACTTCTTGGAATGCCATGCAATTTAACAACAATATGAAAATACAAATCCATCACATATTGATCATCATTAGATTTAGCACAAGGAATGAAATGTGTCATTTTAGAGAACCAGTCAACAACCATGATGCTATCAAACCCTCTTCTAGTCCTAGGTAAACCTAACACAAAGTCCATGCTAACATCCTCCCAAGGTTTGCTTGGTGTAGGCCTTTGTGTATGGGTCGTGGGCTTGGGATGTCATTTTTGATCGACTACATGTGTTGCAACCACTCACAAGTCTAGATACCTCTCTAAACATCCCCGGCCAATAAAAGTTGGAATGGGCAAGTTCATTAGTTTTCTCTCTCCCAAGATGGCCAGCAAGTCCATCCCCATGGCTTGTCTCAAAATTGCCTCCCTCAAAGAACAATTTGGAACACAACAAGAACCATTTTTGAACAAGTAACCATTAAGCAAAACAAAGTCCCTAAATGCACCATTATTCTCTTTTGTCCTAGCAAAAATCTCTCCAAAATCTTTATCACTCTCATACATCCCCCTAATATCATCAAAACCTACAACATGTGCATTTATTGAACTCAACAAAAGGAATTTTCTTGAAAAAGAATCAGCAACAACATTTGTGGTCCCTTTTTTTATACTTAATGACAAAGTCAAAAGATTGAAGGAATTCAACCCAAGTAGCATGTTTTTGACTTAGGGTGGCTTGACTGTGGACATATTTTAGTGAGTCATGATCAGTGAAAAGAATGAAAGGGTTGGCCAACAAATAAGGCCGGAAATGTCTAACGACCCTAACAATTACATAAAACTTTTTATTATAAGTTATGTATCTTTTTCTTACTTTATAGAGTTTTTCACTAAAGAATGCAATTGGTCTACCCTCTTAGCTTAAAACAGCCCCTATTCCTACCCCACTTGCATCACACTCAAGTTCAAATGGTGCACTAAAATCAGATAACTTTAAAACAGGTGCCTTTGTGATCAAAATTTTCAAAGTGTTGAATGCAATAGTGGCCTGATTTGTCCACTTAAAATCACCTTTTTCGGGCATTCATTTATTAGTGATTGTACTAAAATTCCTAATGAATCTCCTATAGAATGAACAAAAAACATGAAAGCTTCTAACTTGGAAAAGGCTAGTTGGGACCTGCCAATCTAAAATAGTTTGGACCTTTAAGGGATCCATACTAGTACTTAGCTGATGACAAATCCTAGGAAAGTCAAAGAATGATCACAAAAATGGCACTTTTCAACATTGGCATACAAGGGCTCTCTAGCTAAGACATCAAAGACACATTTCAAATGCAGCACATGTTCATCTAGAGATTTGGAAAAGATTAGAATATCATCAAAGTACACTTCAACAAATTTGTGAAGGAAATGTTTAAGTACCTCATTCATAAGCCTCATGAAAGTGGATGGAGAATTTGACATCCCCATTGGCATGACAAGCCACTCATAAAGTCCCTCTTTTGTTTTGAAAGCTATTTTCTACTCATCTCTCTCTCTCACACGGATTTGATGAAATTCATTGGCAAGGTCAAGTCTAGTAAAGATTTTTGCTCTATGAAGATAGTCAAGTATGTCATCAAGTCTAGGAATTGGGTACCTATACTTGACTGTGATTTTGTTAACTGCTCTTGAATCAATCACCATTCTCCATTTCCCATTTTTCTTAGGCACAATAAAAGCTAGAACTACACATGGACTTGTAGAAGGCCTAATGAATTGCCTTTTTAACAAATCCTCCACAATAGCTTGCAAAGCTTCTCCCTCCTTAGGACTCATCCTATAAGATTCTTTATGAGGAATAATTGCTTCGGGAGCAAAATTTATTTCATGTTGAATTAACCTCATAGGTGGCAGCCCTATAGGATGCTCACTAGGCAAAACTGTAGGAAATTGCTCAATCAAGTCTTGAACAACTCAAGGAACTTTGGCTTCAGTTTTGCATCATCTTCCACATCCAAGGATGCAAATGAAGGCAACTCATCAACAATTGCCTTTCTCTCATCAATACTCAACAAAACAGGTTCATTTTCTACCTTACTCTTCACATCCGGCTTTATAGGAGTTAGTAGGAATTTTCTGCCCATATGCTTCAAAGAATAAGTGTTTGCTCTTCCTTGATGGATAACATCTCTATCATATAACCAAGGTCTGCCCAAAAGCAAATGACAAGCCGACATGGGAATTACATGACACCTCACTTCATCTTCATATTTCCCAATAGCAAAAGGAACCAAACATCTTCTTGAATCCTCAATTTCATGCTTCTTATCAAGCCAAGTGAGCTTATAAGGATATGGAATGGGTTCGATTTTCAAGCTAAGCTTGTCCACCATTTCATTAGAAACCACTTTCTCATAAGCTCCACTATCAATTACCACATTACACTTCTTACCACCGGTTACACATTTTGTATGAAAGAGTGATTTTCTCTTCCAATCTTCACCTCCATTCTCACTATTAAGAATTCTAAGTAGCACTAACATTTCGGCATTAATGTCTTCTCCACTTGCTACCAAGGTTTCATCACTACCGTTCTCCTCTTCTTTCTCTTCTTCTCCTAAAAGGGCAGCCTCTTCACACTCAAGTGCATTGTCAATTTCCTCCATTTCTTGAATTGTCATCACTTTTCTCTTAAGGCACTCTAATTGGAAGTGGCCATAGCATTGAGACTTAAAGCATCTAAGCTTGTATTTGGGGCTTTGGGAGCTGTTTGGTGATGGCGGGTTAGGCTTCAGTTGAGTGCTACGTAGTTTTTGTGGTAAGGTTGGAGGTGGGATGAATTTTGGCTCAAAAGATGGTTGGAATGGGCTGGTTCTTTGGTTAAATATATGGCTCAGTTTGGGTGGGAGTTTGATGGCTCTTTGGTGTTTTAAATTGATCTCTCCCATAAAAGACAACCTCTTCACTTCATTGAAAGTGTCAAATGGATACATCTTCACAAAGTCTTGCAACTCTTGATCAAGGCCTTTAACAAACCTTGTCACAATCACTTCTTCACTTTCTTCTAATCCACTCTTCAATAAATATTGCTCAAATTCCATAACATACTCTTCAACTGGTCTTCTATTTTGAACCAAAGAAAACATGTTTTCCATCATTTGCTGCCTATGATGAGAAGGCACAAATGTTTCTTCCAATTCTATCCTCATTTTATCCCATCTAGTGATTTTCGGCCTCCCTTCTCTAGGCCTCATATTTTGCAAATTATCCCACCAAAGGGCAGCATACCCTCTCAATCTCATTGCAACTAACTTCACCTTTTTATCTTCAGGCACATATTTTAGTTCAAAAACTCTCTCAACTGTATATAACCACTCATTGAAAACATTAACATCAAGTTTCCCAACAAACTCAGGCAAATTAACTTTAATATTGAACATATCATCAATTCGGTCATTTCTATCATGTCTAGGTTAATGAATTTGAGGGCCTTTAACTGGTCCAAAACGGCCAGCACCATATGGACCTCTACCTCTCCCTCGTTGACCGTTTCCACCTATTATAATGCCATAATCATGACCAGTAGTAATAGATTCATTTACCTAACCATGAAATTCATTATCCATGGCTTGATAAGCATGGGAAGTGTCTCCTGATGTCTCAAACGTACCCAAGGCAACCTCCTTTGTCTTGGCAGCCTAACTTTCCAGGCGAATAGTTTCAAACTTCTCCATCTTGAGACTCATATCATCGATTTTTGCAAATAACTTTTCCAGATCATTTTGAGTTGGACATAACATGTTAGAGAGTCAAATCACAACTCAAAGAGCTAGCTCTGATACCAATAATGATGGAGGAAAGGCCTAAAAGTGATTGGAATAGGATTTGGTGGTTATTGGAAAAGTTTTGGGCAATTTTAGTTTTTATCGGATAAAACTGGAACAGGAAATATGAATACATTTATGGGTTAATTGGCTGGGAATTTGGTTTCGAGAAAAGAAGAAAAATTGTAGAACTTTTGTGAACTACAATTTAGACATAAGAATCTAATTAATTGGATAAGTAATTATTGAGTTATGGTGGATTTTGTGGTGACATGTTAATCTGGGCGATAGAATGAAAGCAGATGATGAAAATGGGAATTTTAAGGTGAATGGGGTTTGAATTGGGTGAAGATGTCTTCTGGAGATTTGTAATTTAAGATGTGAGGAACAAACGTGAAGAAAGAAAATTTTTGATTTGATGAACACAGGAAACAGGAACTGGAAAACGAAATTAGAACTCAGACAGAATTATGGAAATCGTACAACACAAACAATTGAATGTTTTCGGCAAACAAACAAGTCCTTTTGATTATTTTCAGAAAAATAATCAAACCTAATGATTTTTCTTTGGAAAAAAAAATCAAAACCTAGACAATTCCTTGCCAAAATATTGAGAGAAAATCTCGACTTTTCCTTATATATTTCTGAAAAATATTGAATAGGAAACAAATGAGCTTAAATAGGAAGCAAATGAGCAGCCACAAAGTCAGCTCCTCACCTTTCCTATTCTACAGTTTTTTAACTCATTAAAATAGAAATAAAACCTATAATAAAAGTCTTACAGAATTGCTAAAATAAAACAAACCAAACAAGTCATTAAATCAGGCCTAAATAACAAATCTGGGCCAAGATAAAATAGGAAATAAAACAAGTCTTTATATCAAACCAAATACTAGTTAAATTAGACTTAAACCCCAATTGAAATGTGAGAAAATCTGTTACTCCTAGGCTTTGAACAACTCAGTATGATTATGTGCAAAAACACAAGCTTTGAAGTCACCAAATGGGCTCAACATTACCTGGAACTTTAAGAACAAGTGCAGCTCAACTCCTTCTTCCTCCAAGACTTCAACCGACTCTTTTAGACCTCAACTGTAACATCCCGTTTCCAGAGAACGGGTCGGACCAAAGAAACGGGTCCAGATGTGGTAAATTACCACATCAC